>VDFB02360521.1:72295-101483 GCA_007258455.2 Sequoia sempervirens
ACCTTGTATGATGATCAATCTGCTTTTCTCGGCTTTTGGCGATGCTTCCTTGGCATACGGTTATACTTCTTCTCTTCCATATGGAAATTCTTCCTTTCTCTTTTCCTTCTATGGTTGTACAACCTCTTTTTTGGCCGATATATAGACTTTAGTGTTGTTTATTTTAATTTTCCTTGCTTTATTTTCAAATGTCTGTCTCTTTTAATTTTTTAATTTTTTCCCATCTCTTATTTTCTCCCTCTTCCTCTCCTTTTTCTCTCTCTTCGTCTCATTTTTCTCTCTCATCATCTCTTTTCTTTTCTTCTAATTATGGCGACACTCCCCTCTTACTCCAAAATTAGTCTAAGGACCCATACCCAACTTAAGCTTTGCAACATTCCCACTTCTAGATTTACTGTCAAAACAGTGACAAAATTTGTCATTTCAAACTATAATGAGGGGAAGTTCAGGATTTAAGCTTTCTTTATCCACATATGACTGATAGGCGATAACCATTCAGAATACTAATCCCTCTTAACCAGATGACAAGAACTATCAGAATTATTGAACATTCATCATTACATCACTTGAAAGCCATAAACAATTATAACAGACATTCACATAAAATCACTTGCTTTATTTCTATAACTTATATAAAGGATGATTACATTTCCCAAATAGATGTCTTCATTCGATCTTTGCTTCATCCATACTTGACTTGGACCGAGCACTCATTCTATCTCTGCATCCACAATAAAACCTTGACTTTTCCCATTTCATTCATTCATCCTCTCTTCTCACAGATTACCCATTCCTCTTTTTGAGTTTCATCCCTCGGCTTGCAAACGTTCTTCTTCCACTATCATCCCCTCAACAATTCAATCGATCCAATACTGGACCGTCGACTTCCTTTCAGACCCTTCGACCCTTTACTCTGCCTTTGATTCTCTTCTCATCATACATCTCCTTTTATCTTCTTCATTTGAGCTCACAACCTTGTTTGGTTATTAGTTTTTGGCCTCCCACTCGGCCTTCCTCTTGTTGGCTATTCCCCATTCTACCTGCCGCCCACATCAGCCTCTTCCTTTGTCAGCCTCTCACTCGAGCTCTCTCTTTCCAAAAGGCCCTCGATACTTTGGCCTTTGGCCTCCTTCGACCTCACCCAGCCAACCACCATCATTCCTGCCACTTACCTCTTATTCTCTCTATTAGCATCTCCACTAAATTGCCTGCAACCGTATCCACTCTTCAACTGTTACAAACTGCCCCTTCATTCATGCGATGTTTTGAAAACTATTAACTTCTTTCAACCTACTCAACTTCATCTATGCTTGATCTTTAACCATCCATCTTCCCTCTAACCGCTTATTTCATAATGCCAAAGGCAACTAAATCACTAATCTTACTTCTTGTCGCTGTGGAGACAGGAACCCAAAATTGACTTGATCCCAAGATAAGGGAGATTTTATTGATTCATGCGATGCCCTTATATCACTAATTTTTTTTTTTTTCATACTTTTCCATTTTTTTATCTCTCCATTTTTGAATTTTTGAATTGTTCTACTTTATATTTTCATTTTTTCCAACTTCCAACTTTTCCTTTATTTTTTCAATTTTTTCATTTTTTATCTCCATTACTTTCTCCTTAGCTATTTTTCCATTTTTTGGCTCCGACACAATTTTTTCACCTCGTACTTGTTCCGACTTGTGGGTTGGCATATTGTCCAATTTTGTTACTCTTTCTTTGTACTCTACGTACTCGACCAAAAATGTTTGGCTGGATGTCCCCTTCTCTTCTCCTTCTTTATATTCATCGTACTCATCGAAAACGTCTGGCTGGACATGCCCTTCTCTTCTCCTTCTTTGTACTCGTCGTACTCGACCGGAAATGAATGGTTGGACGTGCCATTCTCCTCTTCTCCTTCTTTGTACTCGTCGTACTCGACCGGAAATGTCTGGTTAGACGTGCCCTTCTCTTCTTCTTCTTGGGTTTCTCCAATTTGTAGCATGTTACACTCTCGATGGAACACCTCATAGTCTTCCATCTGCCAATGAAATAGGCCATTCAGTGATCTTGTCTTGTCCTTTGAGAAACTCTCAAGTTCAAGTACACCATCGGCATTCAGCTCCATAGCTTTCCTCCCTTCGTCGACATCCGATTCACCTCCATCCGATTTTGATCTAGAGGAAGCCAATTCTTCACTCATGGCTTGGTTTTTCAGGTCAATGACGTACTTTTGTCCATTCCTCTTGATCAAGAGTGTATTCCTTTTCCAACTATGATCCACCTTGGCGGAAATCAACCATCCTCATCCCAATAGTGCGTTGTATGCCTTCTTCTACAGTGAGATGACGACAAAGTTTAACAAGAATTGTTGTGTGCCGATCAAGACTTTATGTGCCATCAGTGTACTGAAAGGTTTGATGCCATGTTGGTCCGCACCTACCAAGTGGAATGTCAGGGGCCAAAGTGTTGGCTTTCCCAGACACTTCCATGTTTCTTCTAGCAATACGTTCACTCCTAATCCTTCATCGGCGATAGTGTTTGTCCTCTTTCATTTACTGCTCAGTTATTCCGAGAGGATTTTTTGCAGACTTACAATTTATAGCACAACATATTTTTAGCAAGTCTATCTTTTAGAGTATCTATCTAACAGCAATTCAATCCTTTGCAGTTCTGGTTCCGATGATGTTTTCATTGGTCATTAACTTATATTTTTGGCATTTACTATTTTTAGTAAGTTCATTTTTGGCAGAAGCAATGCATCAACTTGGTTCAGTTTGGCATTTGTGATTTGCTAAAGCAATGCAATTCATCAACTACTGCTTGTTGAAACACTCAACACCCAGAATGTGCTTGAGACCCAGAGTGGTAATAGCGATGTCTTGGGCGTTGATGGATTACATACAATATCAAATGCTGAAAGAAAGAACACTACAATCTGATAAGCAAGAATCTAAAGGCTGTCAGTACTACTGCCAGCATACAATTTGAAAGATGACAACTTGCTATCAAAGGGGAAATCAGCATATGTGAAGTTTGCAATAAAATTAATAATGCTTAAAGCTGAGAAATGAAACTGAGTTGAAAGATGTTGTTTCTTGGAATTTGAAGAGTTCTTGTTGCTTCATTTGCCAAGGAAAGCTCCACAATTGCTGCTGCAGATTTCTCTCCACCATTCAATGAAGAACTTGGCTGCTTTCTCCAAACTGTATAACAGACCCTGCACTTTTCAATGAATAACCAGCAACAGCAGATTTCTTGAATTGCTCAAATCTCACTCTCTAATTGTTCAAACTGCTTGAGATCTACGGCAAAACACTAATATGAAGGAGGCGCACAAACTAATGCCAAAGAACAGACCTAAAATGCAGACATTATTTAATGCACGAATTTCAAGAAGACTGAAAAGTACGGCTCAAGGAGAAAGGGCGATTTCTTTTATAAAATATAATACTTCTCGGAAAAATCCACAATCTAGCACACTTGGGCGCCTAGCTTAAACTAATTGATTTATGCAATACCCATAACCTATTTTTTTGTCTTTTTTGAGTTACAAATGAAAGTACGAATCTGCTGTAGTAACATGCAATTTCCAGAACTTGACTAATATGCAGAAACAGAAATCTAAAGATTCGAAATGCAGATTACAATGCACAATATTCAATGATCTCACAAATCTAAGCTAAAATCACCACTAGATGTTGTCTTGCAAACACGAAGCGATGCCCGAGCTAGGAGGCCTTCATTCCTCGAAGCAGTTTCCAGAGCCAATCCGGCAGCATAACAGTATAGTCGACCAAAGATGGTGAAATGATGCACAAGACTCCTTTTATAAGTTTCGTTTGACTTCACGAAACCCTAAAATCCAACTCAATGTTCAAACCCTAGCTCTTTCTTCAATATGGCGTCCTTTCCCTTTTAGCTCAATATTCATATTTTAATTAAATCATCACCTTGATAAGGGCGCCCAAATTTACTTGTTTTGACTTTGGAGAATTCATCAAATATTAAATATGTCCTTAATGATGGCGCCACCCTTTGAGTCCACCTTTTAAAATAACATTAAGTCATTCGACTAGGCCAAGGTGATAAAATAACATTTAAATTATAATGTTATTTTTTAAGTGAAATGAGCTCAACTTCCCAAAACTGCATTCTGAAACCCGACACTGAATACGCCACTTGAGTCAACTGAAGGGGAAGGTCAACTGCCTGAGACCATCCTGTTTACAGCCAAAAATAGAATTTACTAAAAATAGTAAATTCTTTCTTTGCTTTCAATTAGTATGAACATATGGTTCTGTCTCTAAAATTTGTAATCTCTTGTTGAAATCATGGTGAATCCCCAATGACCTCCTCAAAATAGGAAACCTAATTTAACTTTTACTAGCGGGTTTTTCCAAGGAAAGGCCAGGTGGTAGTGTGGAAATGCTCGTTTGAGAAGGGACATTACAATTTTCCCTCCGATCTCCATTTACATGACCGTTAGGATCTTCCCGATGTTTGTCGTCAACAGCATTGGGTCGATGGTTTTCTCACCATACAGTGGTGGTTCCACTATCAATTATTTCCTTCGGCCTTCCTGCTACTGGCATTGGTCATCACTAACGACATTCATGATAGCTAGTCACCTTTATGGGTACGGTGGTCTATAGAACCTGTTGTACGATGTTGTTTTCTTCCTCCAACCGCCAAAAGGTGTTTGGTTTTTCCAAAGGTATTGTTATTTCTTCTCCGATTGTTGCAATACCCTCCAAGGGACACGTTGGATTTGTTTTAGGATTTTGGTGGTGTGTTCGGCAGTGTTGACGGCTCTCCCTGAGTGAAGAGTACTTGCATACCCCTTGCTTTTAGATTGTATGGGCATTCCTTGATGGAATGTCCCATCACCTGGTAGATATCGCAAAACAGCTTCTTCAGGCAGTTTCCTTTTGTGTGACCTTCCCCATTGCAATCCATACACCACAGTTTTCTGGCTTCCCTTGTACTATCCTTGTCATCCTTCAATTCTTTCATCATTCTTATCATTTCCTTCCTTAGTGCTAGTACAGTCTTGGACTCATTGACACGGTTGTCATCTATACTCTCCTCCTCGTCTCTCTTCCTTTTCCCTTGGGAGGATTTTTTCTTTTCACTCTCTATATCCATCGCCCAATTGTACGCTTCGTTGTATGACAACGAAGGCACAACTTTCATTTTTTTTTCTCAACAACAAGAGTAACCCTTCGATGAACCATTGCTTCTTTAGCCTATCAGCCGACTAAGTCTCTAGTTTTCCCAACAATTCTTTGAGTCTACGGTTGTAGGCTCGCACATTCTCATGCTTCCCTTGCTTTGTGTTGTAGATTTCCACTACGATTTCACTATTGTCCCTGAGGAGTTTGAATTCTTCTTGGAATGCCTTCTTCAGTGTTCGCCATAATGTTTGATAGACTGCATCCAATTCGCTGTACCAATCAATGGCTACGCCCCTCAGTGTCACTGGAAACACTCTTAGCTAATAGTCCACATCATCTTGCCTGTTGGCTATCCAAATCGTCTCACACATCTTGTAGTGTCATATTGAATCCTTTGACCCATTCCCCATGAATTTTGGCAGCTTCTGCCTCTTGATTGGCAAAGTCACCATCCTTCCCCGATGCCCTCCTTGTGTGAGGAGTTTTTGAAGGGGTTTTTGTTGTTTAGCCTTTCTTGGTGTTGTATTGTGGAGCCTAATTAGACTCAGTGTTACATCCCTTTTGTCTTGAACAAGATTATGGCAATGTAATTATGGTCGTTATGTTCATTGTGATTAACTACCTGTAATGAGAATGTGAAATTGGGAAAAAAAAATTAATTTATTGGTTATAATTGTAATTATGGATGATTTCCTTATATATGTTCATAGTGAAAGTGTTGAAGAGTTTTTATTTTATAAATGATATCGAGAACAGTCTAACCCTATTCCTTTGTCAAGTGGTTGCAGGATCGCCAACAAGGAAAGGTCGTAGTCAATAAAGGATCAAAATATCATCAAGCCATGAGTCGATGTAAGGTGGCTACATTTAAGTCGTAACCTCGGACATATCTCTTTTAATTAAATAATTTTAAGCAAGTCAATTTTAATTGATTGCCAATGTTCTCCTTTTGAAGTCAAGTAAATAACTCTTGGAGTGCACCTTATGAGATAGTAGATCAATATAAAATATTAAAGTTGATAATAATAATAACCTTAAGTCCATCGTTAAAATATAAAAGTTGAGTGAATAATAGTTGAAGTTGTTGGTGGGAATGGAAGGTGGTAACTCCCCGCCAACCTCCCATGGTGCCTCCTGGATGAAACGTCCAAGAGGGTAGTCATGCAATCGCATGCTTTTGGATCAAAGGTTTCAAGACGATTTTCCTTATTACCGCAAGCTCGCTCTCTTTTCATTCTTATTCATTCATTTTTGTTGGACACAATCATCTCTTTCTCTTGGCATTCAAGAGAGACTCATAGCATACTCATTCTTTCTTGGCATTCATCTCTTTTGCAGCTCACTCCTTCATTTTGGCAATCGCATTCTTCTTGTTGGGTATCCTCTGATAGTATCTGCAATCAACTAGTCTTGTGATCTCTTTTCCTTCTCTCCATCAGTCGACATTCTTATCGGGTGGCATTCTTGGTTAAATCTTTTTGTTGAGCATATCAAATCCATTTTGTTCGAGTCTCTAGTTACAGGTGGAATAATTTTGAGTAAGTCGCCTTGGGAATTCTTCTAGCCAGTAAGGGACCTTGGTGACATTGTCACCTATCTAGTTCATTGAAGGGAGGAGTTCGGAGCTTCTTCGATTTTCAGACCTGCGAACCACACACGTATGTTAAGAATCTTTCTTTTGTTTAATCGTTATTTTTTTAATAGATCAGTAAACCAGAGAGAGGTTTCGCCATGAACAGTAGTGCAAACATTTAAATCTTGATCTGTGAATGTTTCTTGATATCGAAACTTGTAAAATCTCTAAGCCATCCTATTGAATATTTCCCCTATTGGATATGATCATGTATTGTTACCCGCCCCTTGCAACTGATATACTCTGTGTACTCTTTTCTCCTTTGTTAAAAATTCGAAGTCGGTACTTTAATATGCATTTAATCCTCAAACCAAAACAAGGCATTGAACATTAAATCTTAAGATCTGATTGAGAGTTCTTAACTATTACTGTGAGCTTCTGCATTCTTCTCACCTCTTTTTAACTTGAAACACACCATACTAAATTCTTCTTTAGTGCAAGATTTGGGTTTGTTCCTAAAGGTTTCCAATTGATATTTGGAAGAAATTAAATATACAGAAATGGAACTAAGAATTCTTTCTTCATCGATTAAAAACTATCATACAATCACATGTAAGTAAGAAATGAACCAATTAACTTGAATGTGGATCAAACTTTGAGTAAATTCAATGAATATATAAACTCAGATGCTAAATGAAATAATGTTGAACAAGGGTGAGAATGCTGATAGCACGAGATACGTGCTCATTATTGATAAAATCCTTGGCCAAGGTTATGATGCTTAGATTAAGCATTTGTCAACTATCAGGAACCAGATATACCCCTGGTCAAAATGGTCTTTCTAGTTAGGAGTACCTTATAGTGAAAGATAGACTAGGGTAGTATAGGTTCTTGACACCAGGCTCAGAAGGCATGATGGTATTTATGTGATTCTTTATTGATTGCCCTCGTGAAGGGAAACATGGAAGACCAGTAGGTCTTTGGTTGGGTGGAAAAGCCCTTGATGATTTATTTTTTTCCCTTGAAGATAGAGTCCTATGCAAGCATTCCAGCCTTCATACTATACTTTCTTGTAACTCTCTCTCTCTTAATTTTAGTTATATTTACTTTAACTTGTTATTTCATAGCTGTAATAAATGCTCTTTTCATTTCAAAAGTAATGGAAAAGTTAGTTAGTAACCAGCTGTGATTTCCAGTAATATAAACAATTAATTGTTTCTTTCTCAGCTGAAATTGAAAACTAGAAGTTAGTTGATGAATTGTTTATGTAGTTATTGTTCCGATTGTTTTTCTTTTCTGTTCATTATTGGAAAAGAAACTCTAGCATGAAAACTAGTTAGTTACACTTCAACTGAATTTGGTAGTTAGTTATCATTCTTAAACAATAGATTAGATAGTGTTACACTCAGAGGTTTAAATTTTGACCCTATCATCGGCACATTTTCCCCCCAAATTATTTAACCATAATTTGTATAAAGAATTTGCTGCCAGTTTGTATGTAAAATTAAAAGATAGTTGAAAACAATTATCAAATGACCCAAAATATGGAAGGTTTATTCGCTGCCAAGTGGAAGTCAAAAAGCCACAAATTCCAAAAGTCACGTTGGAATGTTGAGCAGCCAACACGCGTGAGGAAATGAACAGTTGCACAGTTTTTTGGTTGAGTATTGTTGTAGGTCATGTATGCATCGATTAGCAGTTGGTCGCGGGTTTGTGACTGATAAAATGTAGACTTAAGCTTTATGTGCACACAACAAAAGTGCGTGGTAAAAAATATCAGTGGGAAAACCTTGAAAACATTGCTGCAAGTTGCAACAGTTGCTGCATGTTATTTGTAAACCATTTTTCTAGAAGTAAATAATAAAATGGACTTTGGTTTTGTGGATGTAGCCCAAAGTTGGGTGAACCACGTTAATATTTGTGTTGTCTTCTCGCAGCAATTAATTTTCTGTGCATTTAAATTCCTCTATTTATTCATTTAAAGTGCATATAATTAATAGTAATCTGCTTGCAATCTCTAACACTTGGACGCCCAGCCTTGTTCTATCATTTACAAGTGGTTTGGGATGATTCTACTGAGTATCAAAGAAGTTATGCTCATTTGATGATTGCTGGTTGGGGTTTTAAGCTGCTTGTTTGTGCATATCAAACTATTGTCTAGTGTATCACACCTGTTGCAGCAACTTGTCCAGTGTATCTGGAAGATGTCTATTTCATAGCTTGTTTTTAGTAATGCAAGATCCCCTTTCACTATATGCTCTCACCTTGCCCACATCAGGATTTGGGTGATCAAAAAGTGGAGGGTTTCTTATTCCGTTGATTATTATTGCATTTTGGCTAACACTAACGGGTGAAGCCTTTGGAAAAAATTGGGGTGGTTATTACATTGAGGATGCAGTGGATTCTTTGAGGAGCACTCAGAGGGCTCTTCAAGAATCGAAAGAGCATGAGGATAAGCTTTGTTGGAAGATGACACAGAATGGAGTCATCGAGGAAGGACTTTAAGGGTCCTATGATGAAGACATGAAGTTAGAATAGACATATATACACAAAGATTCAGTCTACAGCCATGGGACAGAAGTCATAGCACATGATACACTTGATTTTCTGTTGGAAGCATCCCTTGGACCTGCGCTAATGAATGAGCACCCATTCATGGGAGAAGAAGAGGTAAGGACTGATTTTCTGATGTGTAACAGCAGTCCCCTACCTTCACAATATCATGACAGCAGCCAAAGGGATAGAGGTCCAATTCAGATTGGAGGCAAGCGATTTTCAGTTAGAACCACTTTTTGGAACGAAACTTGTAGAACATGAAGACAAGGAAGAGGACACAATTGAAGAGCTAGAGGATGGCATGATAAGATTTGACAGCAGGTCTGACTTTCTGATTCATGACATTTGTTCTATTCCTTCATTCATAACAGCCACTTCACATAAAGAGAATAAGGGTGAAGAATCTTCCAAGATTAGCACTTGTGAATTGGGTATGGAGCATAAGGAAGATAGGGAAGATTCAAACCACAAGAAGTCTGAATTTGTTCACCCTACTTTAGAGGATGTCAAAAGAACTCAAGTCTTGTGTGATGGTTGGGTACAAAGAGCAAAGGATGCTAAGATGTTGGCTGCCCAAGCTAGACAGCACTTGCAAGAGGTCAAGGAATGTTGTAACCAGCTAGATCAAGCAAAGAGGAAAAGGGAGTCACACCTTGGATCTCTATTTTTGCCAAGGGAAGAATACATGATGGTGGGGCAAGCAAAGGAGAAGTCCCTTGAGGAGAGTAAGCAAGAAAGGGATGCTGATTTGAATAAAGACACTATGGAAAGGTATGATAGTTGTTCTGCTTCTCTAATTTGGAACAGCAGTCCTTCACTTTTGTATAATCAAATGATGGTAGCCCTTACACATGAGAATGAGAGTGGGAAGGCTTCCCCTACCGTTGGCACTCCATTGGGAGTCAAACATGAAGATTTTATGGATTTTCCAAGGCACAAGATGTCCGATTTGATGTTCCCTGGCATGAAGGAGGCAAAGAAGATTCGAAGCATGTGGCACGAGGAATGAGCCTTGTATGGTGGCTAAGCAAGTGGAGAAATCAGGTTTGAGGTATGATTCAAAATTCCCTAAGTATTAACATAGCTTGCTTCATGAGGGTGTAGTGTCACCTCTTTTCGAGAGCCATTTGAAGGCTCACAACATACACTTGGACGGAATGATGGAGCACACACTTAGTGGATCAGCCACTAGTATTATGCCTTTATATGTAGATGGAGATATGGGTGATATAGATTTGGTTTGGTCTTCGATCTTTCATGGAGCACTTGAAGAGTTTGCTTGTGATGAGTCTCATCATGTTGATGACTCCTTGGTAGAGTATGTGGCTGCTCTATTCTAGAGATTTGTGATGCATGCCATGGAGACTCTTGCATTTGTTGGGCATACTTTGGAGGTGAAGCTGAACTACACAACCTATGGAGGTATTGCTATAATGTTTGGTTTTGAGTTGCTAATGCTTGTGTTCCAGCTGAACTATGTCTTACGAATTGGAAGAAAGCATGAAGATATTGGCGTTCCTGCCCTATTTCATGAGGATCTACTCCATAGTTTGCTAGGAGATGGCTGTTCTACTTCATTTCACATGGAAATCCTACAAGTCTATGCCTAGTGTTGGCGTTTAAATTCACACCTGTGTAATGTGAATTTGAAACAAACAGCTATGCATAGTAAAACTGCTCTTCAAATTAGGAGGGGAAGCTCCCTCTTGCTGATGGTGTTGAAAGAAAGTAAACTAAAAACTAAGTTGCCTATCTTTTTGGATCAGCTAGAGCACAAGGTTTATTAAACACAAACACCGTAGCTAAGATTTTCTGATTTAATAACTTCAACTATGACTAACTTAAGCTAAAGACGTTTCTAACTTCTCAAGTAATACACAGAGCAAGAGAAACTAGAAATGAACAAGGTTGATTTCTGACAAAGTGCTTCAATAAACTCTTTCTCAACAAACATCTACACACTTCAATGTAAGCTGAAATTAAGATCATAAAAGCATTACACAAATAACAAAAATCTAAGACGTTATACCAAGGCAAAGGAGGCTCATGATTTTATTTCTCAAACTTCTGGAACAAAAATAACTAAACACATGCCTGGAACAAGAGCTTGCAGCTAAAGAGGCTTGCAAAACTTGCTCTTACACAATAGGAACAACAATTACAATAACTTCTTGTTGGCTAAAAGAGACTCAACAATTTGCTATCATAAAACAATTGAACAACACTTGAATAACAAATAGAAGGCACAAAAGGCTCAGTGTTTTGTTATCACTAGCATGGTTAAAGAAAACTAATGAGCAAAGGCTCTTATTTATAGGCAAGCAGAGGAGTAGGGAACCCTAAAATCTCCTTGCTTTCACAATCTAAGGCTTGCTCAGCAAGCAAGCTTTATTTCTAAATTTAGAAAGAAGATAACATCTAACACTTAAGAAAGTAGAAAAAGAAAGGACTGCCAACTATTACAATTTATCTTCTTTCTCTTCTTCAAAGAATGGACAAGAATTGCTCCAAGAATAGAAAGAAAGTGGAAAGAAAGCTTCTAGATGAAAGTTTGCTTTAAATCTCAATGACATCTGCTAAAAAGCAGGAAACTGTGTCCCAGTTCGATGCATCTATCCCATCAATAGCAAAGTTGCGTTTTTCCAAGATATCCTCTCCATCTGCAATTGATCTTAGGAAGTCTTTGACCTCATTGGCCGCTTTTTCAAATTTTGCTGACATCATGGCGAGGTGACTCATTCTCCCGCCAACTGTATTGCTACTATCACAACTGCGAACAACACTCTGAAATTGTGTTTGCACTTCATCAAGCCCGACGTATGAACTATCTTCAAGACTATACCAAGAAGGAATCTCCATGATGAACTCATTGATGAAAACAAGAGCTTCGATCACCCTTTGTCTGTAGGCCATAAACTCCTCGGATATCCTCTCGTAGGTTTTAACCTTGAAGACATGACACTCTCTCCAAGCAAGAATCTGTCTCTTATGTTCTTTTGAAACTGCTGAACCATAGGCTGTATCTAAATCAGCAATGATGATTTCATGCCTTGGTTTTACTTCAGCCACTGTTTGTTCAAACCCTTGAATACCTTGACGCAGCTCACGAGCGTTGTCTCTCAACTGAAACATCTGTGCCAAGATCTCCTTTCCTTTGACAATGAAACTCTTGATCCACTCTTGAGTTTCCTTCCCACAAATAACCAACAGTCTCAATTGATGATGATCAACTAGTGTCTCTAAAACCTGGGGCAGCAGCTGAGTCGCCTGTGATGAACCTCGAATAAGGTTAGAAATATAAAGCCTGAGCTGCTGTATTTCAGCCTTGAGGGCTGCTTTATCTTCCCCATCCTTGATCACTCTTTCGTGAAGGCTCTCAGACACAACTCTGAATAGACTAGCATCTGCATGTTTGGTATTTTTACCAAGGTTAGCCTTAACCATTTCGAAGTCGTCCATATCAACTTCATCTTTGTTCTTGTTCTCTGGGGGTAATGCAATCTCCATGACTATCTCACCATCAAGATTCCTATCGAAGTGAACTTGTTTCTTTGCTTTCTTCTTAGGAGGTTCCTAATAGATGTTATCAAGGTCGTCAAAATTCACCTAATATGAAGGGCTTCTTCTCACCCTTCCCAAGGAGCTCTCAAGCCAAGACACGATAGTATCTTTACTAACTTCCTTGGGAGGTACAATTGCAATTTCTTCATCATCTTCAATATCTAGGTCAATATGGATTGGTGGAGACCCTGTCATTGGTATAGAATCATGTGCTAAGGGTGCTTCTTCTATCTCCTTCTGAGGTATAGGCTCTTCTGGAGGAGCTTTTGTTTCAACTGTTGGCTGCTCCTGTATAACTATGCCTAAGAATTCTAACCTTCTTCTTACATTTTTGGTCGACCTGCTGCCCTTCACACCATCTTGAGACTGATTCATGCCTTTCCCTTTTGATTGTGCTTTGGAAGAAGAGGGAAGTGTTCTTGGCGGCTCTGCTGCTAGTATGGACTTCTTCCTTTTGAGAACTAGGAAGACCTTGCTATGATCGAGAACTTGCCTCATCCTTTCTTTGATTGAGAAGGATTCTTTATTAGCCCAATTGAGCTAAGGAAGGGGCTGATTGTTTGCCTACGGAATGTAATTCAAGTACTACGTACTACTGGCAAATTAGTCATGTGCAGGATATATAGCAGAACAGTAAACTAGAAAGATATCATGTTTGAACACCAGAAGCTTTATTCATTAACAGAAATATCATGTACAATCACAAAGTATCAACAGTGCTTATCAGTGTCACCATCGGCACATAACTATCTCCCGACTACCACAACAAACTACATATAACGTTTGGCGGTGGTTAGATAACCAACCGACACGACGTTTCATAACAACATTAATATTAACATTAATCTGGACATGATTACCCGAAAGTAAATGACATGTATTATTCCAACTAACTATAGTTTTATTAGCAATTGGCCGACTACGACCAAGGCCGACTACAACCAACAACAAAGTAAAGATATACTACTAACATCATCCCCCCCTACAAAGAAGTCGTCTTCCAGACAACAAAACAACACCAAGGAATGAATGTCATAACAAAATTAATGAGGGGGAAGTGAGGACGTCCCTCGATGTACAGATGATGCTGGCGTAGTGGAGGAATGCTCTGCCCGCAGTCGCCTCACTTCATCTGTGCGTGTGCGGAGCTAGCGATCAGCAAGTATCTCCCTCTCCCTGGCGGCCTTCACCATACAAGCTGCGTTCATCAACTGGTCTTTAGTTTTGGCTGCCTCTGCGCTCTTAGCTACCAGTTGATCTTCCAAGTCTTTCACTCTGCACCCCCATGCCTCCTCTTTCTGTTGCACCTCCTCTTCCAAGGTGAGCACCCGAGTCTCCTAAGCCTCCAACTGGACTCCCCTATCTTGAGGTAGTCGGGTCTGCTCTGTCAAATCTTTCTATATAGTAGTCATTTGGGCAACTGACTCCTCCTTCATCTTCTGTAAGAGTCTATATGCTTCCACCTTGCGGGATATTGCAACCTCAGTTGATAGCACCTAACATTTCATGAGGTAGAAGACATCTCGAAATGCAAGCTCAATATGGTAAAGACTCTCAAGAACCCCAGCATCTCGACCTGCTAGCCGTGGTGGTCTACCCCGCCATGCCTTCATCATCGCAGTGGTCTCCCCTGCTGGCCATCCTGCACTGAATACCCGAGTAAACTCGGCTTCACACCCCATCTGCACAAACCCTCGGATACGTTGGACCTCCTGTCCCACGAGTGGAGATCGGCCAATCTTAAGCTCTCGAGAAACCTGGCCTACTCGGATCATTAATATGCCCATATGCTCCAACTCCTCCACATAACGCTGCACTGTACCGACTGGATCCGATGGGTCTAGTTGAGACATTTCTACCACAAGTCCATCAGTGGAGTCACCCTCCTCGCCAAGGGCTGCAGCCTCTGGAAGTACATCCCTAGCTGTCTGCTCAGGCTCAGGTACTGCTATCCCTGGCGTCATCTCTGGCGGTACTTCAGGTTAGGCAAGCGTCTCCTCCACCAGTCGGGCTGTCTCGCTCTATTGGGTGTGGAGAACAGGGCCTGCTTCACCCATTAATCCCTCTGAAGGACTCCATATCGACTGCTCTAGCTGCTCGGCCACCTCGAGTGTGAGGCCCACTGATCCTAGCCAACTGTCAATTTGGGCTACCCCAGGTGCTCTTGGTGGTGTAGTAGGGGAAATAGCGGTCCTGTCTGTGACTGTACCCCATGTTCCTGTCGCCGGTGGTTCCCCAGGTGGTGCAACTCCAGATGTCGAACCTGGTGGGTCCCTATTCGCTGGCAGCTGCTCAGGTGTAGGAGCCTCAGCTAAAATCTCAACCGATGTTGTGGATGTTGTTGGCATAGTAGCGACTGATGCAGTGGCCACCCAGCGTGATGGCATTGTGGCGAGTGGCGCCCATCCTGGTGATGCGCCCGGTGATGAGGCTGCGACTCTCAATGTTCACCCAACTCAGCGAAAACGGAAGAGTGAAAATCAGCTGTCTGTTCCTTCTCTATATTTGGCGGTGTTTGGAAGAGTGAACCCGACTGGTTGCAATAATGGTACCTCCACCGCTGCTACTATCTGCCCGTCAATAGCTATGGACACCTCCTCATCCCCTGGCGAACTAGACGCCGATACTGAAGAAGACAGATCAGTAGGTTCCCCTTCCGACCCTCAGCCTTCTCTGATGTCTCCTCAACCAATGTTTCCTCTGCCACTGATGCCTCTTTCCACTTCCTTTTCTTCCCCCCAGTAGTGGCTTCGCCAACCTGTTTAAGTTCCAACTTGGTCCAGTAGAACACCGTCGGCAATCCCGGGTCTAGGTGTGTGAGAGATTGCATTCGACCCCATCTGCTTTCCGGCACCTAGGTATGCACAGCATCAAGGAAAAGAGCAATGGCATTTTGTGTCATATAAAAAGCCTTGTGCCACTGGGCTAAGAATTCCCGGATCCGTTCAGTGAGTAACCGTGCCCAGTTATATACTCGGCCAACACTCAGCCCTACCATGTAATCTACCATCCAGATGGCGATGTCAGACGCATGACTGGCACCAATGAGTCGGCATTTCATCAAATCTAAGAGGCACTTCCATTCGGCGGTTGCTAGGTAATTGAAATATACCGAGCCAAATTTTTTCATTTTTAAATTAACAGATTACAACATTCAAGCAAGTGCACCCGTTAAGGTTAGATGGATAAACCGAAACGTGCAAGAAAGTAAACTCAAGATACAGAAGGGAACTCAACGTCAAGTATGTGCTACCCAATCCAAGGTGGAGTGAGGGGCGACCATATGACAGAGTGATTACAGAAAGCAAAGCTTGAAATGAAATGCTGAATAATGAAACTACTCGACACCCAGAATGTGCTTGCTCACCCAGAGTGGGAAGTAGCTACCATAGGGCGGAGTTATACTATTTCAAACTAATACTGAAAGCAAACTTGAAGGAAATGCTGAATACTGAATCTACTCAACACCCAGAATGTGCTTGCTGACCCAAGACGGGAAAGTAGCGACCATAGGGCGGAGATTTAACTACTACAAACTTCAATGAACTTGATCAATACAAATTCAAAGCAACAAGCTGGAGAATGACTGCCAATACTACTGGTCAGTTTACAATGTAATATCATACGCCTGTCAAGATGTTAGAGCTGGATATATGAATCATTCAATACAATAAAATCTCTTCTTAGCTGAGTTCAAGAAACCACAGGGAATCATTACAACTTTGATAATCAACAATCTGTTTTTTTGTTTTCCACAAGTCTGTAATTTCTGGTTAAAAACAGCAGCCTGTGACTTGTTGCAAATGCTCCTAACTCACTTATAACTCACTCTACTTGCCTAAGATATGATGCAAAAGACTACTATGACAATGGCGAGCAATTTAGAAGCTTAACCCAGACTCAACATGCAACTAATATTTAATGGCACAAATTCCAATGCTTGAAAAAGTACGGCCTAGCTAAAGGAATTCGACTTGGCTTTTAAAAATAAATACTCCACATTAAAATCTGATATTTGAGACAAATAATCGACTCCCCTAAACAATGCTGAATATGCAATACCCAGAATGCCTTTTTTTGTATTTTCTGACTCACAAATGAAAACGTAGATCTGCTGTATTAAATGAAGCTAAATGGCTGAAACACTAAAATGCCAATAACAGATTTTATTAAGTGAACATACAATGAATGAACTAAAGATGCACTCACACATAGACTGAAATTTCACCACTAGATGTTGTTTCTCAAACACGAAGTGATGCCCAAATGCTAGGAGGTCTTCATCCCTCGAAGTGATCCAGAGTCAATCCGGCAACATAACGGTGTAATTTTCCAAGATGATCCAAAATGATGCACAAGACTCCTTTTTATAACTTCCGCTTGACTTCACGAAACCCTAAAATCTGCTTTTAGGTCAAAACCTTCATCTTCCTCAAGAGGGCGTACTTTCTCTTCAAGGCTTTAGAATTGACATTTTAATTAAATCTCATCCTATGAAATATGCGCCCCTCCAATCATTGCTTTGACTTAGGGAAATATTAAAATATTCTTTTAATGAGGGCGCCACCCTCAATGCCCACTTTTTAAACACAACATTAAGTCATTAACTCTAGGCCAAGGTCAACGTTAAAATATTAAAACGTGACTTTAATTTGAATGACTTAACTTATTTCTCCGAAAGTGCCCTGAAGCCAATACTGATGAAGCCAAATGATCAATCTGAAACCGGGAGTCAACCAACCTGAGCTCATCTGGAAAACTGCCAAAAATAGAATTTACTAAAAATAGTAAATTCCAAAAAGTGCTCTGAATGCCGAGATGATCATACCACTGCGAAGCCCTCTGAAAACCCAGAAGGAATCCGCCATTTAATCCACCATCTCTGAACAATGACCTCCTCAAAATTAGGAAACCCTAATTTTAACTTCCGACTAGCCTTCGGGTACCCAAGGAAAGGCTAACGGTCAGCGATATCGCTCATAAAAGCTGATTTCCGCGGGGATGGCGAGGATGCGTGGCTCGATACCGAAGCCCAACCCTTACACCAAAGACGGCTGTTAGTAGAGTACCCGAGAAGGTGTTAGGGTGGCGGCTAGGGAGGAATCTTTCTGCAGAAGCCACACGGAAAGTCACGAGATTAATGCATAACCAGCGGACATTGGCGCCCGAAGGCGCGCAGTAGCGCGGGGACATTACTGACCCACCGCTCAGCGGATCTTGACCACGAGACCTGCGGCTCTGATACCACTAAAAATATACCGGGCGGTAGCCCGATGGTGAAAGGGTATACTGGCGTCACCCTTAACTACTGAATAACATACTAAATCTGGTGCCAGTGTTGAGCTTTAATCGAAGTTTCCCATCTGTAATCAACTATGAGTGACAGAGAACAGAGGTATTTGGCAAGAGTATACAAGAGAGACACAGTTCAGACACAGTTGTATCAAGCCCCAGAAGGTCAAACCGCTTCAGAGATTTTGAGGGCTAATTGGGAGCCTTCACAAGAAACAGAAATGGGGGATAATGAAAGAAGTTCTGGCAACAGAGGTGACAGTGGGAAAGGTATAGACAATTCAGCCAATCTAGGTCAAGGACTTGATAAGAAGATGGATGCTTTGTTGGATATGTTCTCTCTCATGTTAGGGAGATTGGGTCCGAATACTCCACAAAACAATACAGTGCATGTCGGTGAGCATAGTGCTAATAACCAGCACAATGGTCATGTTGCCCAACCTTCAGTTAGCAGAACCTACATTTCTGCTAGACCACTCAAACCCACGTTTTTGGCACCAGCAAACCCACATCCTGATCCCGAAGAAAATACTTCATCTTTGGAGAGGCTAAGGATAGGCTGTACGGAATATGACACCCTGCCTGATGAAGTCAAGCTTGACATGTCCTTCAATGATTACATGGAATATAGAAGGAAGGATAAGGGCCAAGGGAGAAATTATGATCAGAGAAGAACTCCAGCACAAGGAGATTTGTACCAAGCTGTAAACAAAGTGACACTTCCTCATTTTGACGGGAGTGATGCAAGTTCAGCCCGAGCTTGGATTCAAAAACTAGACAACTATTTGGCACTTAGGCCAATGGCTGAAGAAGAAGCGATTAGATTCGCTACGCTACACCTAGATGGGGTGGCGCATGAGTGGTGGTACGATGGCCTAGTCACCTTAGGTCATGGGTCTATCACTAGCTACGATGAGTTCACCAATAGACTCATTGAGAGGTTCGAGAAGAAGGACCCATAAGTGCATTTTAGGGAATTGGCACAGTTGAGACAATATGGCACTGTGGATGCCTACATAGCTGAGTTTCAAAGACTTTCAGTTATGGTCACTGGAATCACAGAGAGAAGATTAGTAATCCTATTCACTGAAGGATTGTTGGAGCCAATCAAGGGTTGGATCAAAGCTTTGATCCACCGTCCCTACAAGAAGCAATGAAAAAAGCTAGAAGCATGGAGTGGGCTGCTCCCAAAGCAAAGTTCCATTCCAAACCAGCTTTTCACAAAGGGGATAGAGGGAAAAAGTTTCATCAGAAGCCTCACCATAAGGAGTTTAAACCACAGAAACCTCATGGCTCAAGATTGGATCCAGAGACTATCAATGAACTCCGTAGGAAGGGGTTATGTTTCCGTTGTTGGGAAAAATGGTCCCAGGATCATGTGTGCCCAAAGGGTGCTAAGATTCATCAAATTGAGTTCTATACAGCTGATGAAAGCAATTCTGATTTTTCTGATCAGCAAGCTGATTTTGAGGACAGCGATGAAGAAAATACTCCAGAAGAGTCTGAAGGTGAAAAAGAAAGTGGTGGTACATTGGCTCAACTTTCGAGCTTCCAAAAGAATGAGTCCTTTAAAGTTCGGGGGATGATCAAAGGGCAACATATTGTTGCTTTAATTGACACTGGTGCAACACATAACTTCATAGACGAAGTTGTGGTGGCAAAGAAAGGATTGCAAACAGAAGACTTTGAAGGGTTCAGAGTTATGGTTGCGGATGGGTTTCACATCTCATGCACCAAGAGGATTTCGAACATGTCAATGCAATTGGGCAATTACGAAGTCAAGGATGACTTCTATGTGGTCAATATTGGAGATACGGATGCTGTCCTTGGCATTCAATGGCTGCGATCTTTTGGAGAGATCTCTCTAAATCTGCAAACTATAGGTTAGAGATTTCAATCCACGATGAAAAAGGTAGTGTTAGAGAATGTCTAGAAAATGGTAGCCCTCAGTTGTCGTTCAAGAAGGATGGCGAGATTGATCGTCATGATCAAAGTGGAAGTGGGCACAAGTGCATGATCCTTCAACTAGCCGAATTTGAAAGCGAAAATAAGCATCCTCGAGATATTCAGTCTTTACTCACAAAAGTAAAGTGTTCTGGCGATTACCTCTGGACCTCCTCACGATCGAGGTTGAACACATCATAAACTCAAGGAAGGCTAAACGGTGATCACAACTCCATCTACCGTTATCCAGAAGCAAAGGATAGAGATCGAGGAAAGAATATCGAGAACTTTTGGAGAATGGGTTTCATCGCTTAAGCCAAGAGCCCATCTGCGGTGGTTCTTGTGATAAAAAGAAGGATGGTACCATGCGTAATGAAGTGGACTATCGTGCCTTGAACCAAAGCACCATCAAGAATAGATACCCCATTCCCAGAATAGATGAGCTCATTGATGAGCTACATGGGGCTAAGTTCTTTTCGAAAATTGATCTAAGGTCAGGTTACCATCAGATACGAATGAGGGGGTCAGATGTGGAAAAAACAGCTTTCCGATGTCATTATGGCCATTTTGAATTTTTAGTCATGCCATTTGGGTTGACTAACGCTCCGGCAACCTTTCAATCTTGCATGAACCGTGTCTTCCAGAATCAGTTACGAAGGTTTGTGCTGATATTTTTTGATGACATTCTGATCTACAGCAAGACTTGGGAGGATCACCTCAAGCACTTGGAGGAAGTGCTTAGTATCATGGAATCTGAGAGCTTATTTGCTAAAGCTTCCAAATGTGAATTTGGAATGGTGGAGTTACTGTACCTTGGCCACATAATCAGTGCTGAGGGAGTAAAGGTAGATCCGGAAAAAATCAAAGCAGTAGTTGATTGGCCACCACACGAAAGTTTGGCTTCAGTTGAAGGTTTTGGGCCTTTGTGGTTTCTATCGGAGGTTCGTTAAGGGGTATTCACAGAATGCGGCCCCCCTTACTGATCTCACCAAGAAGGGAGCCTTTGTTTGGTCAGAAAAGGCTCAAGTTGTTTTTGACAAATTTAAGAAGATCATGAGCTCATGCCCAATTTTGGCTATCCCTGATTTCTCCAAGCCATTCGAGCTGCAATGTGATGCATCGGGTGAAGGAGTTGGTGCTGTCCTGATGCAAGACAAACACCCTATTGTGTTTGAAAGCCGAAAATTAAGGGGTGTGGAAAGGTCATATTCAATTTATGACAAAGAAACGCTTGCCATTATGCATGCATTAGCCAAGTTCTGACAGTACTTGGTGGGGAACAAATTCGTGGTTAAGACTGACCACAACAGCCTTAAGCATTTTATGCACCAAAAGGATCTAAATGAGAGGCAATAGAAATGGGTGAGTAAGTTGCAAGCTTACGACTTTGACATTGAATATGTCAAAGTAAAAAATAATATTGTGGCTGATGCACTGTCGAGGAGACCTCATCTTAGCTCATTGTGTGAGCTTACTGCAGATTGGAGAGACATGTTGCTTGCTGATTATGCAAAAAATCAGTTTGCAACCAGCATCCTGGAAGGTACTTTCCATGATGAAAAGTACCAGGTGGTTGAGGGATTGATTCAGTATAAGGGAAGAATCTTTCTGGTGGCTGATTCTAAGCTCAAGAAGAAGATTCTTTTGAATTTTCATGACGTTCCAGTTGCTGGTCACCAAGGTTTTTTCAAGACCTATAGGCAGATCCGAAAGGTTTTCTTGAAAGGTTTGAAGAAGGGAGGTTCAGCGTTACATTCGGGGAATGTCCTTTTTGTCAAGCAAATAAAAATGAGCATACATTGCCAGCCGGTTTGCTGCAACCACTTCCAATTCCCAATCAAAAATGGGAAAGCATTTCAATGGATTTCATCACTGGGTTGCCCAAGGCCCAAGGGAAGGATTGCATTTACGTGGTAGTTGACAGATTAACCAAGTTTGCTCATTTCTTTGCCATTACCAGCACTGTTTCTGCAGCCCAAGTTGCAGATTTGTTTTTTCGAGAAGTGTTTAGGCTTCATGGGTTGCCAAAGAATATTGTAAGTGATAGGGACAGCAAGTTGCTAAGTACTTTTTGGCAGGAAGTTTTCAGAATGAGTGGTACTGTGCTCACTCCAAGCACGAGTTATCACCCTCAAACTGATGGGCAAACAGAAGTGGTGAACAAGTGGTTGGAAGGCTACTTGAGAAATTATGTGTCCGAACAGCAGAAAGCTTGGGTTAAGTGGCTACATATAGGCGAGTACTGCTACAACTCTACCTTCCATATGTCAATCAAAATGTCTCCTTTCTTGGCACTATATGGGTATGATGCACCTAGTTTTGCAGATTTGGTGTTTGGTGACAGCAAAGCACCATTAGCCAAGGATTTGTTGCAGCATAGTCAAGACATAGTGAGATCCTTGAAGGATAATTTGCAGATTGCACAGAATCAGCAGAAGTTGTATGCTGATCAGAGGCGGGTAGAGCGTTCTTTTGAGGTTGGGGATATGGTTTATCTCCGTTTACAACCTTATAGACAGTCTACTCTCAAGAAGAGTGGAGCTGAGAAGCTCAAACCTCGCTTCTATGGGCCGTTTAGGGTCATCGGAAGGGTTGGGGCTGTAGCTTATGAATTAGAGCTACCTTCAGATAACAGAGTGCATAACGTCTTCCACGTGTCTCGCCTCAAGAAGGCACTTGGACACAATGTGGTTGCTTCTTCACAGTTGCCACCGTTGGACGAAGAAGGACAGTTGGTTCTGGTTCCCGAGGCGATACTTGACTTCAGAGAACGTTCCTTGAGGAATAGAACTATCAGAGAATGTTTGGTAAAGTGGAAGAACCTGCCTATGGAGGATGCAACTTGGGAAAGTGATGAGATAATGCAGCATCCTAGTTTGCAATTGCTTGAGGACAAGCAATCTTGGGGAGGGCGAACTGTAATGTCCCCTTTCCGAGCCTGACATTTCCAGTGACCGTTAGCCTTTCCTTGGGAACCCGAAGGCTAGTCAGAAGTTAAAATTAGGGTTTCCTAATTTTGAGGAGGTCATTGTTCAGAGATGGTGGATTAAATGGCGGATTCCTTCTGGGTTTTCAGAGGGCTTCGCAGTGGTATGATCATCTCGGCATTCAGAGCACTTTTTGGAATTTACTATTTTTAGTAAATTCTATTTTTGGCAGTTTTCCAGATGAGCTCAGGTTGGTTGACTCCCGGTTTCTGATTGATCAGTTGACTTCATCAGTATTGGCTTCAGGGCACTTTCGGAGAAATAAGTTAAGTCATTCAAATTAAAGTCACGTTTTAATTATTATATTTTAACGTTGACCTTGGCCTAGAGTTAATGACTTAATGTTGTGTTTAAAAAGTGGGCATTGAGGGTGGCGCCCTCATTAAAAGAATATTTTAATATTTCCCTAAGTCAAAGCAATGATTGGAGGGGCGCATATTTCATAGGATGAGATTTAATTAAAATGTCAATTCTAAAGCCTTGAAGAGAAAGTACGCCCTCTTGAGGAAGATGAAGGTTTTGACCTAAAAGCAGATTTTAGGGTTTCGTGAAGTCAAGCGGAAGTTATAAAAAGGAGTCTTGTGCATCATTTTGGATCATCTTGGAAAATACACCGTTATGCTGCCGGATTGATTCTGGATTGCTTCGAGGGATGAAGACCTCCTAGTTTGGGCATCGCTTCATGTTTGCAAGACAACATCTAGTGGTGAATTTCAGTCTATTTGTGAGTGCATCTTAGTTTATTCATTTGTGTTCAGTTTGCATTGTAAAATCTGTTATTGGCATTTTAGTGTTTCAGCCATTTAGCTTCATTTAATACAGCAGATCTACGTTTTCATTTGTGAGTCAGAAAATACAAAAAAAGGCATTCTGGGTATTGCATATTCAGCATTGTTTAGGGGAGTAGATTATTTGTCTCAAATATCAGATTTTAATGTGGAGTATTTATTTTTAAAAGCCAAGTCGAATTCCTTCAGCTAGGCCGTACTTTTTCAAGCATTGGAATTTGTGCCATTAAATATTAGTTGCATGTTGAGTCTGGGTTAAGCTTCTAAATTGTTCGCCATTGTCATAGTAGTCTTTTGCATCATATCTTAGGCAAGTAGAGTGGGTTATAAGTGAGTTAGGAGCATTTGCAACAAGTCACAGGCTGCTGTTTTTAACCAGAAATTACAGACTTGTGGAAAACAGAAAAACAGATTGTTGATTATCAAAGTTGTAATGATTCCCTGTGGTTTCTTGAACTCAGCTAAGAAGAGATTTTATTGTATTGAATGATTCATATATCCAGCTCTAACATCTTGACAGGCGTATGATATTACATTGTAAACTGACCAGTAGTACTGGCAGTCATTCTCCAGCTTGTTGCTTTGAATTTGTATTGATCAATTTCATTGAAGTTTGTAGTAGTTAAATCTCCGCCCTATGGTCGCTACTTTCCCGTCTTGGGTCAGCAAGCACATTCTGGGTGTTGAGTAGATTCAGTATTCAGCATTTCCTTCAAGTTTGCTTTCAGTATTAGTTTGAAATAGTATAACTCCGCCCTATGGTAGCTACTTCCCACTCTGGGTGAGCAAGCACATTCTGGGTGTCGAGTAGTTTCATTATTCAGCATTTCATTTCAAGCTTTGCTTTCTGTAATCACTCCGTCATATGGTCGCCCCTCACTCCACCTTGGATTGGGTAGCACATACTTGACGTTGAGTTCCCTTCTGTATCTTGAGTTTACTTTCTTGCACGTTTCGGTTTATCCATCTAACCTTAAAGGGTGCACTTGCTTGAATGTTGTAATCTGTTATTTGAAAAGCGAAAAAATTTGGCTCTAATGTTTTGCGAGACCCGATTGCACATTCCATATAGTATCCTTTTCTTGTTTGTTAAATCTTGGCGACACACCTGCTTGATCAAGACTTCCTTATGCTGTTGTGTCATCTTCTTTGGCTTATTCACTCCTATCCCCGTGGCTGAAACGCCAAAAACTCGCTCAAAGTCTTGCGGCCAGAAAGAAACTGTGACTGTACAGCCTCTATAGTTGATCACCGATTTGTGACTGTGTCGGCAATAATTATCTACCATGGCCTTCAACCAGGGCTCGAACTCACGTGAATTAAAAAATGGTACCAGAATGGCTTTATCCACCCAAGCATGCTGTAGTGCAATCTTCAGAGCATGGTCATCGGTTGTGCTCCGCCACCACTGCTTGCACTCGTTGCCAGTTAAATTTTCCCAAGACATTGTCTCGATGTCGATATCCATTCTCTTTTTCTTGCCTGTCGAGGTTACTTTCGGCCTCTGTTGCACAATTTTCTTGCCTTTGTCCATTGTATCGATTATACGGTGATTCCAGTTGATTTTATTTCCTTCCAGGTAATTGCCAAAACTACCGAACTCTGATAACTGTCGGTTGCCCAAACTGCCGAACTCCAATAACTGCCCTGAATGTCGTACGATTTGAAGCTTTTGAAGAAGCCGTACGTTATGAAATTTTTGACAAGAGGGTCGTACGATGTGGCAAACCTGAGAATGATGAAGCCATATGCTGTGAAATTCTGGTGAATGAGGAAGCCGTACGATTTGAAAATCTTCTGAGTGAGAGACTCGTACGATGCCAAGAACTTGAGAATGACAAAGCCATACGATGTGAAAACCTGGCAATTGACAAAGCCGTACGATGTGAAAACCAGGCAATTGACAAAGCCGTACGATGACAAAACCTTGCGAGTTCCGTATGATGCCAAAAATATGAAGAGCTTGTGAATTCGCTATGCTCGCTGAATATTGTGTTCTGTGAGTAATTCCAACTTGTAATTGCCATACGACCTGGGAAGGACTTGAATGTCGTGCAACTTGCAGCTTGTCTAATTGTCGTACGATCTCTAGAGACCAAAAGAACTGCCAAACAATCTTAAAAGACCAAGAGGATTGCCGTACGATCTCAAGAAACCAAGGGCGCCATACGACTAGAGGAACCAAGTTGTGCCCAGTGAATGAGAGAACCAACCCTTGGTGTACGACTTGGAGATTTTGAAAATGACGCCATACGATTTCAAGAGACCCAAAGTAATGCCGTACGACTTGTAGATGTGGAGAATGACGCAGTATGATTTGCAAGGGTTGGCAAAGACACCGTACGGTTTGAGAGCAGTATGAATTGACTTGATGTCGTATGAATTCCTTATCTAGCGAATTATGCTAAGTGTCAATTCTCTGATGTCGTACCTTCGTCCTCTTGTACGTCACTGTCTTCTTGCCGAGTGTTCTCAAAGGTCGCACTTCATCTTCCTTGTCTAAGATTCGGCTATTTTGCACTTTAGCTCTATTAATACTTCACTGATTTTTACTTCCTTCGACGGCTTTCTTTCCTTGGCGAATGAGGGTCACAATTCGCACTTTAACCTTAATTTTAATTTTATGTTCTCTTTCCTTGGTCGGTTTTGCTTTTACCAGAAGTCCATTTCTTTTATTCTTTAAAACTTCATATAATATGTTTGTCTTTTTAATACTTTTATTTTTCCCACTTAACATTCTTTCTCTCTCTTTAATTCTTTTTAACTTGCAATCCATGTTTCTTTTATTTCCGTTTTCTCTCTCCTTTCTACTGCATTTTCTTTGTTTTTCTCCATTCATTCTCCGATCCTCCATTTTTTTATGCCTTTTAAATTTGTTCTCTTCTATCTTTAATTTTTTCAATTTTTGTTTATTTTCTCTCTCCTCTCCTCTCTCTTCTTTTTCAAAAGTTCTTTTTATTCCCCGTACTCTATCTGTTCTCACCTTTATCTCAGATGTATAGTACCATTTGCACGTATAGGGGGGCCGCTTATAGCATTCTTCCTCACAACATGATCCTATATATTTTATATCAAACCATTTATCAAGCAATGGAGCAGGGCCAGTACCTTTGAAACTGCCGTCAATATATCACCCGCCGTAACGTTGATACCACGTAACCTCTTCGCCTTCTACAGTTGGTGGCTCGGCTGCATTAGGTATTATTTTCCAGAGCCCATCTCGTGTCACCAGCCTCGGCACCTTCCTTCGTTCTTGGCTCGAGTGCTTAATTACATCTTCAGTGTACCCGTCTACACTTGAAATGAACATATCTTCTGTCATCAATACAGTCTTTAAACAAGGAGCTGTTCGTTCAAAATAGGCTTCCCACTGCTCATCATTCCAATCATGTGCTTCATCATCAGCATCCTCAAGTTTACACAGGCTTCGCTGGTGGGCGAGTTGTTCCTCTTTCTCTTTCTGCGCCTCGGTGTCTAATTCTTTCGCCAGGTATCCTCGCCGGAGGCCTTCATACGGGGCTATATAGCACCAGTGTCCCCCCATTCTCCGCCATAGTGCTGGTGTTCCGAATACTGCATTAGTCAGGTGTTTGTGTATCCGGGGTACAGCGATGCCTTCCACCCTCTTCTGTACCAGTCTCTCTTCAATGATTTGATCTACGTCGGACTCCATCCAAACTCCTTCGGCTGCATAGCCGGGGCCTCCTGGTCCCCAGTCATATTCTGGCGAATCCTCTGCTTGCACAGCCCAATCTTCTTTAGTAGCATAACCCATCATATTGATGGCAATGGCGTTCTCTTTCCTTTCCTGATACTGCTTCAATTAGAACCATTGATTGCTTCTAGTATAGGTGACCCGTCTAAATTCTCAAGTTTTATAGAGCCATTGTCATAGACTTCTTGAATTCGAAATGGTCCTAACCAACGGACTTTGAACTTCCCAGGCTTAATCTCGTTACGGCCGTTATATTTCAAAACTAACTGTCCTGGTCGGAAATTCATTCTCCGGAGGTGCTTATCGTGCCAATACTTCCTTCGCCGCTGCATATTCTCCGTCGCCCATTGTGCCATTACCCTTCGCTCGTCCAACTTATTCAGTTGGTATAGTCTTTCTTTTAAACTTTAAGTATCGCCCAACCGATTCTCCACGGCTATCCTTAGGCTGGGTACCATGTACTCCATCGGCATCACTGCCTCCTGACCGTACATTAATTGGAAAGGCGTGTGGCCCATTGTTACCTTGTACGTTGTGCGATATGCCCATAGGACGGCTGGTAACCTTTCTTCCCAGTCAGCTTCTTCCACGCCACATGATTTGTGAATAATTGATATGAGCACCTTATTTGTAGACTCCGCCTGGCCATTAGCTCGCGGGTAGTACTGACTTGACAGGTTGTGAAAAATTCGGAACTCTGTTGTCATCAACTTGATCACATGATTAGCGAAATGCCCTCCACGATCACTCGTGATCCGAATGGGGATGCCGTACCATGTCACTATTTGCTCATAGATAAATCTTGCCGTACTCTGCGCTGTATTGTCTGGCAATGCTCGAGCTTCAGCCCACTTCGTCAGATATTCAGTAGCGACCACAATATATTGGCATCGATGCAAGTGACTCACCTTTAATGGTCCAATGAAATCCAATACCCATCGTTCGAACAATTCCTGTGGCTGTGAGGGATGCAGTGGCATGAAGTCCCGCTTCAATGGTTTCCCGACCCTCTGGCAAGTGTCACAGCCTAACACCCACTCCTTAGCATCACTGTGCATCATCGGCCACCATAGGCCTGCCAAGAGAATTTTCCTTGCTGTAGCATCTGGTCCCATATGGCCGCCAGCCAGTCCTTCATGTGCCTCCTTTAGTACGCCTGGTATCTCTTCTTCTACGACACATCTCCGGAGTATCTGATCAGGTCCCATTTTGTAGAGCAAGCCATTGATCAACTGGAACGTCTTGCTCTTCAAGACGAGCTTTCGCCTTTCCGCTGGTGGCATTTCCTTCGGAAACGTGGATGTGGACAAATATTCCCCAATCTTCTCATACCACGAGGGTAGTATTGCAATCTGGAATAAGTGTGCATCCGGAAAATCTTCATTCACGCCTCGTTCGGCAGGTTCACCCGACCGGATTCTGGACAACTGGTCGGCAATCACATGGCTCTTACCCGGTCGTACGATGATAGTAAATGTAAATTCTTGTAGCAGTAATAGCCATCGACTTACTCGTCCTTGAATGATTGGCTTGTTTACTGAATACATCAAGGCTTGATGGTCCACAAAGAAGGTGAACGGCGTGGCTAGGAGATAGTGCCGAAACTTCTGTA
>VDFB02360523.1:0-34673 GCA_007258455.2 Sequoia sempervirens
TTTTTACCAAGTTATAGTGGTCAGACACATACATTATAATAATTGTAAAAAAATTCTAATAAGAAAATCATAACTAGTTATTTACATGGAAAAAATTACAAAAAAATATCTGGCACATCTGGGCATGTGTCCTGTACTTATATTGAAAGATTCAAAAAAAAATACTATTTTTTTCTTGTACTTAGGGTGGTCAGAGATACAAAATGGATTACATTTTCCAAAAAAGGACTAATAGCCTAGAAACTATATTCAATTTTCTACAACTTTTGTTCTTACATATTTTTCAAATTATGTTAATAACCTATTCATTTTTTTATGTCAAGTTGCCTAACTCTGATTTTCTGAATTTTCATCACCACTTAGAGGCCTAGTTTGGACCCCCATGATCTTGCACATACCCCGGTGGATGTTGTGAATGCAAAAAAAAAAAAGCAAAATTGTAGTGCCCAAGGGGCATATTTTACAAGACTTTACTTTGTGCATGATTAGTGGGTCTCAATCTTACTCTATTCTCTATCCTATGCACTTCATTGCAATAGTGAAAACTTTAAATTTAAAAAAAATGTTCCCTCTATAAAAAGTAAAAAAAAAATCCACATAAACAATTATTTAAACTATAAAAATAAACTTAAATAATTATTTATACTTTAAATTTAAATATTATTTAAACTATATTTAATAATTATTTATTATTACTTAATTAATTATATGATTAATAATATATTATCTTTGAGTTGGCGGAGGGTAACGGGTAGTTTGTATGGGTTGGCATCCACATAAGGTGGACGAGAGATGAGCTAGATGATATAGAACAGAGTTTTGCTTGATGTAAGGCAAAAGTACCAATTTTAATGAAGCTTTTTAATTGCTTGTCCCTTAATGATAGCCTTGCTATTGGAGCCAGGGATGCAGGAGGAAATCCCTAATGGCAGGACATCTTGCCAAGCCAAGATATGATGCTTGGCTCATGTGGCAGCGTCATCAATTGAAGATTGTGGCCATTATTAATTCGAGTTGGAGTCTATTGTGTAGCATTTGAAAATTTATTTGGGTTTGTGGCTCTGTTTATGGTGTAGGGTGTTTGTATGAATAAGTCTTGTACCTAGTTTATTCCTTTACTAGGGACTTAGGGGACTTAATTCACATGTTATGTTTACTTAGGATATTAGTTGTATCTTCTAGAAGTCTTAGTTCTCTTATCTAGACTTTACACTTTCCTAGGTAGTTATGAGTTAGTTGTCTCATGTGATAGGATTAAGACACTTTTCCTGATCTTGTCTTATCTTATCTCTCATCCTTTCCTTTATAAGTAAGGCATCTCTATCATATTTTGTATTGTATTGTATTGTATTGTAGAGTATTGCATTGATCATATTGTATCATATTGCAATCCTTTTTTGGTGGAATAGCATCTTCCATTGTTGCTTCTCTCTATCTCTTATGGAGTTTCTTGGGTGTTGAAAATTGAAGATCTTGGGTTGATCACTTCAACATAGGGTTCGTTAACTTTCTTTGCCTGGTCTTTGGTATCACTGGTGGTTGTCGATGGCTAGGTAGTCAAAATTTTTTATTGCGGTTTCTATGGAGGGATTGGTTTGGTTTGGTGCAGACACTGTGGTCTCTTTTTTGGATACATAACATCAAGTTTATTTTAGGGAGGTGATGGACCAAAGGCTAAAAATAATTTTGGTTAACAATGACCCACTTATAGTGGCAATGGTAAAAATGGTGTTGGGTAGAGGGCACCTGGAGAGGAACGAGTATGGGTGCAATAATGCACACATTTATTGGCCTCATTGTTGGATAGTCGAGTTTCAAAGGATATGGTGAAGGAGTTACTGGTCTGGTTGTTTAGGAAGGACCTGATAGGTGGTCTAGATGTGGTGCTTAAGTTGGCGATAATCAAAACTAGGTTATTGCGACCTTCATTCTTGGAGCTTCTGGCTAAAATGAACAAAGCGGAATTCTATCCCTTCCTTCTAGATTTGAGTGGGTTGGCCCTTATGCGCCACAGGATGATTGTGGCAATGGTTGAGGAGTACCTAAAGAAAGTGTTGGGTTTGATGGCTGCTAATGGTGTCGATTGGGTAAAATATTTTGAATCTTTTGCAAAATTGAATGGTTTTCTGTAATTAGTTGTTTGTGGTTTTTAAATTTTGGTTGTTTAGTGAGTAGGTGGTGGTAGGTTATGATGGAACCCTCAAAAGATTTTTTTTCTTGTTTTGTGCTAAAACCGTCATTGTATTTGGACATAGGGTTACTATCTGCAAAAGCTTACATTATTTTATTGGGTCATTGACTCCATATTACTTGTTGCCAATTACTTTAATGTATCCGTTAGTCATCCATTATCATCGGGTAACTGGCCCTTTCTAGCTTAGGTTCAAACTTTCTACTTCATTAAATTGGGTAAGGATCTTTAAGCCCTTATGCTCTTCATATTTTATAATTTAGAGGTTTTCAAGTTAATCTTTGTTCTAGGAAGTTCCATTCATAAGAACAACTCATGAGCACATGCCTAAAACCTTCACTTAAGTCCCAATGTCCCTTGTAACTATATCACTCATTGCTGATTTGTTCTTAGATTTACACCTTGAAATAGTGATGAGCGATGAGTGGTACTTTCCTCTGATATCGCCCATTGCTAATGGCATCTGATCTTTCAAAATTGTAATATCGATGAGCGATGTCCTTAGCCTTATGCTCATATCGCCCATCACAACTGACCATTAAAAAAGAAAATTAAAATAGCAATGAGCGATATGCTGTCACATAGTATAATCGCAGATATGTTGTAAAAGGTAGTTCTCACATTAGCGATGTGCGATGAGCTCTATAAATAATGTAAACCATTCATCGCTAATTGCTTCCACAGTATATGAGGAGAATTAGCGATGAACAGAGACCTTATCACCTGTCGTGGATTTATCTTAGAACTTAAGTTTCAAAATAGCGATGAGCAATAGGTTCCTTCGAAAAGGCTTTCTCCTTTGCTAAAATGATATGATCATATGGGCGATGTCTTTGTGATGTTTTTTCTATGTAGGTTGTACGTGTCCAAATCTAGTACTGACACCACATCTCCCATTGCTAATAAAGTCTTAAGAGCAAGGTTTGAATTAGCGATGCACGAAAAAATAATAAATGTGACTAAAGAACATCGCCAGGATATTTGTATCATTGATAAAGTAGGGCAGAGACAAACTAAATCAGCGACAAGCGATAGTCACTACATGGAATGGGCTACATAGCAAATTTTAAAGAAGTAGCAAGAGGATTAAGGACCGTTGATAAATTTTTAAAGTAGGATAATCCAATGGACTGAAAATCACCACACAAATGCTTTCATCAGAGTTTAGGATCAGCGATGAAGTGATGAAGTGTATAAAGAAAGTTTCCCTCTAAGATAAACTTGTCTTGTGTACTTCATCAATATTAATGAAAGCACAGATTAGGTTGGCGATACATGTTGATTGACAGATCACAACACTTGAGCTGGCATTATTATTTCCCATGGATGGAGTTTTAATTGCTTTAAAGCAGTGGCTTAGATTCAATCTTGAGCTATAAGTTACCAACTTGCTCACATGAGGAGATTTCAAGTCATTAATATTGCATGCTTCAAATTTCCTATTTAATACAAATCACCTGAGCAATTTTCCATGTAATAATTCATTTCTCAATGAATGTGAGTCGACAGTTGATAAGAAAGTGTGTGAGGATTTGATTTTCCTGAGAAATGTGTGGGATTTCTAAGGCAAGTGGGTATGTCATGATGATTAAAAAATATGAGAAGTTGTGTTTGTTTGAGCCTAAGGGAGGCATTAAGAATGAATATGCAATGCATGGAGCTCCCGATACACCAAAAGGAATAGTAGGAACCGAGAAATTCAAGGATTATAATACCAAGGAAAATTACCATCCAAAAGAGCAAATAGTTTCAAAAGAATTGGCTAAATATAGAGAAAAAAGGATGGTAAAATATAATGAGAAGGAATGGATGAAGAGAAAGCATTCTAAAGCCTATCTGAAGGAATGCAATTCTCCATGTGAGGTTCTTAATAACCCTTCAGAAAATGAGGGTGACATTGAATTGGAGGGAAATTATTATTCCCTCTCCCTGGTACTATCAAAGAATCATGACAAAGCAATGGTGACAGTTTCTCCAGTCCCACCACAAGAAAACCATGGGGAAAAATACTTTGGGGTCGATCACTTAGAGTGATGATTGTGCCCTTTTTTTTTTTGATGAAACCATGCCCTTTCTATTAGGATTTTCCTATTCAACACTCAAGTGATTTTTTGTTTCATGTGCTGAGGTGGAATGTTTTTGGACTGGTATATAGGAGAAGTACCAGAATACGTAACCTTGGCATAATGTATATTGCATCTAGGAAATATACAACTTTGTGTTGTGGAGGAATGTATATTTAATCTTCTTTGGTCAACAAGTATGATGATTCGACATGGTTACAACAAACTCACCCATTCAGGGAGCCAGCATGTCTTCATTCAATTAATGTGGAAGGCGGTCTTTTACTCTTCCATTTTCCTAAAATTATTGCATGTAAAAAACTAGGAATATCTCAAATTTTGGTACAAATAAAATGAAATGTAATTGTAATTAAGCCTGATGCTTGTTGCCCCCTTATTCTATAAAAGGGATTTCAGGGCTTATTATAGGGGTTGGATTCTAGAGTCTATATAGAGTTCTAGGTAAAGCTAAGTTCAAAAAGGGCAATAAGAAGAAAATTCTAAAGTAGACCAGTAGTTTGTCTTGGATCTAGGAAGTCATGTATGAAACAATCTTAAATGAGTTCTATAGAAATTACTGATATCGAAACAAAATATCAGTCAAGGAAGTGATACTCTCCTATGTATGTTCATTTCAAAGTTATGAATGAGAAATACTAATGGTATTGTCATTTGTCTTTAGATGTTTTATTTGAATGTATTACTCTATTTTCATCTTTGATTAAAATAATTGATTAAAATTCTTGAATAGGGTTATAAACTTTGTGGGGATGACCTAGGATTACTAAGAAGTAGATGTTTTCTTGCACAGAGAGTTTTCGTAAATGCAAAGCAATACGAAAATAGTTTGTTTCTTTCCTAGATAAGTGATTGGTGTATTACTGATCATCCTGCATACTTGACTTTTTTTCCCCAATTGATTAGACACTGGTCATTTGAAAAGAACATCTTGCATAAAGTGAAAAAATAGTCTTCCTGACTATAGACTTCTAAGAAGATAATATTAAAATAGAAAATCTCTCCAAGGGTTAGTGGAACTATTTTCAATTCCTAGTAGATGGTAAATCCTTCATTGAAAATCTGCCAAATCTTCAAAGAAGTTGATTTTATCTGCAATAAAAGGAATTAATTTGTGTATAAAATGTGTCACTGATTGATTACATTGCACGAAAACGCAATTGGGATTACCCTCCTAGGTTTCATAGAGCCTGAAGTGAAGTAGTATGGACTTAAAAATCCTATTCTTGTTGTGTTGGCCACTAACCTAATAGTTCTTCACTATAGGAGTTGGCTACTTCTTAGAGATCTATTCGGTTCTCCTGGAAAAATTGCCAATAGTTTATAGCTAGGATTTTTCGTGGTCTGGTAATCGGCATTGAAATTGTGAATTATACTTTGCTCTCTATACTTGTCATATGAAGTTGTTTGTTTTTCTTTAAGTTGGGAAAATGGAGTAGGTTGTCTCCTCTATAATGGTCGAATGTAGTGGGGTATATTTGTTGGTCTAGTTTGAAGTGAAAATCCTGCCAAGTAGACGCGTGTATATTTTTCATACTATTTAATAAAATATTGCCTTACTTATCAAAAAAATAATACTATATTATCTTTGATATAGAATATACTTTAAATAATATTAATTATTATATTTTAATAATTGTCATTAATATATAATATATTATTAAAATTATTATTTAATATCAAACATCAGTCAATTTTCAAAAAATTCCCTTCTAAAATAGATCAATATATAATTAATAATTAATATTGTAATAGCAACATAAAGCATTTCATGTGATTAAATCATTAAATATTATTTAAACTATTGATGAACAATAGTCAAGGATGATTATTTAGGGGAATGTAAACTAGTTAGTGAAAGGAAAAGGTTAATCAAGCACCCCATGTGCCACTTAAGTAGTCAAAGATTAACTTGTTCCTTTTGCCGACTATTTTTCATTCCTCTAAATAGTCATCATTGGCTATCATTGTTACAATCAACAACAAGTAGTTCAAATAAAATTTAATAATATATAATGATAGTTAATAAGCCAAACTCCATCAACCTCAACTTGTTGGTTGTGGGCCAACAACCACCACCGATTGAAAAGTTGTACTAGCATGTTGTAGTTCATATGTCGATAATACTAGTAGGTATGCAGATTTTGCAAACCCCCCCTACAATATTTATTTATTTGATTTTTCAAAGGTTCTTTTAGTAGGTTTTAATTTTTTTATCTATTTTGCAAATGTTAAAGTATACGATCGTATAATAACACAAGTAGGGTAAGAAATTGTATTTTTTCACATTATCCAAAATAGGCCAAATATTATGGGTGGGTGGAAAAAGTTGGGGGGCCAAATAGTGGCCAACTTTTAAAAAAATTGAAAAATTCATAACATGAGCATGTTATAACGCACTCGCATTATGTCCTATTATAAGAAAAAGAAAAAAAAAGAAAAAAAAACGAAATCATTTTACGACTGTGTTTTCCTTCATATCTATGGCCTAAAAACCCTTCCAAGGCATGCTTGCATTGTGGAGACCCCAAAATTCATCAATTTCTTCATCAAATTGTTGTTATTTCTTCACTAGAATGTCACCACATCAACGGGGAGCTCCAAGGAGTAAGCTTTTATTATTATTTTGTGAATTTTTTGTTAAATAGGTAGATTTAATATGTTTTGAATGTTAATTTCTTTAATTTTCAAGAGTTGAAAATCCACCTGATTTTTCTCCTCAAAATCCTTCTCCTCATGAACAACAACACCAATAAAATCCAGATGAATAACCACATAAACAAACTCCTCCAAAAATTCCTCAACATCCTCCTAGAACTCAACAAAATTTAATGGGGAAAATTGAAAACAAAAAATAAATTGAGTCTTGAGTTAATTGCGAAGTTGAACGATCTTGTAAGTTCAACCTCACAAGGAACCGCGATTGAAAAATCACTTCAAGATATTTTAACACATGTAAATGTAATTAGCAAACAATTAAGTGGTTGGGTGAATAAGAGGCAAGAGTATAGAGATTTTTATGCAGATAAACTATCCTACAAACAAGTAAAAAATTAAAAAAATACAAAATATGACTTGTGTTCACTAATCGCTAACCCACGTACAAATAAAAATCTTCACCTTACAAGCAAGAAGTTTCCTATCCATTGGTGCAACCACCAAGGGATAAGGGACAATTTTTGGAAGAGGTGGTGGATGGTTTTTTATGATCCTCCATGCAATAATAACGAGGTCCCCCAATATTTCTTGAGGAAACTCTACCGTGAGTTTGTCCTCAAAAAAATCTGCAACTATTTTGATATGCAGGACTTTTAGGGGAGAGGTGGTGGGTCGGCACAAGATGGACCAAGTGCATGTCTCGATCCTTAATGGCCAGTGAGACGAGCACTCTCTAGACTCGTTTATGAGCACATTTCTATCCCGTATGTCATGAAGGAGAGTGTTAAGGTGGATACTCTAGAGTCTATTAGTTCTCTGACCCAAAGTATCATCTAGCGTGCAAGTCCTACAATACAACACAAGCCAAGGGAGACTTCGAGGGGTAGGGTTCCACCCCATATTTGTTAGGCTTGCAGGTCCACCTATACATATGACCCCACAGATAGTCAGGAGGCTGGTGTGCAAGCTACGTATGCAGTTGACCAGTTGGTGATGGTAGATAACATTTTGAATGAGGCTTTCGGCCTCGATACTCAGGTAAATGTTAGCTTGTTCATTGAAATTAATTTATTAAATTTCATTTTTTAAATGCAAGATTAACTAATTTAGTTTAATGATTGTAATAAAATTTCAAGGTCATAGTGTTCATACTCCTGCTTTTTAATCCACTACATCTATTGCCGAGGTATGTAACTAGTAAACAATTATAAATATTACATGTGAATAGAATTTTTGTATGAATGGTATTATAATATTTGATTTTGGATGTTGAATAGGTTAATATTGGAGATTTCATGGCAACAACTCCCAGTGGCAATGGAGTTCAAACCTTCACTTAGGTAATAGAATAAAGATTTTAACTAATGAATTGTACTTAATAGATTTGTGTAGTTTATATTCATATTGTTGATTACATTGCATCACACATCTTTCAAACTCAAAGCATTACTTCACATTGCATAACTAATAACTAGAAGTTGATAGATGACAAATTTTCAATTATAATATAGTTTTTTAGAAAGTCAACATAAGTAGTGATGCAATTACTTCACATAGCATTAATAACTAGGAGCAACTGCCAATTGCATTTTCTTGTCATGGCATTTCATGAGACCACATTTTATTGAGGAATTTTTTCAAATAGTTCATTTCCTTGTCTATGCTATGGATGTTGGAAAAAATCTAGATCAAAGCATAATCGTAAGCAATAACACAAACAAGGCAATGAGCTGTTTGAAAAAATGCCTCGAAGAAATGTGGTTTCATGGTGATGGACATCATCATGATACCACATTTCTTCAAGGCATTTTTTCAAACAGCTCACTACCTTGCCTATGCTACCACATTTTCCATACATGTCTACCAAAGCATTTTATCAAACAATTCACCTCCTTGTTGCTATGGCTAAAATCCTAATGGATGCTTGGAAAAAATTGATCAAATCATAACAGTAAGTAGTAGCATAGACAAGGCAGTGATTTGTTTGAAAAAATGCCTCAAAGAAATGTGGTCTCATGGTGATGGAATTTAATTGCATCACTATGAGACCACATTTCTTTGAGGCATTTTTCAAATATTTCATTGTCTTCTTTATGGTACCACATGTTCCGTACATGTCTACCAAAGAATTTTATCAAACAGTTCACTGCCTTGCTGGTATGGATAAAAGCCTAAAACAGGTGCTTTCAAACAAGCTATGGATAGGGAAAATAGTAAGCATAATAGTAAGAAATATATAGTTCAATAATTACTAAATATTTTTTGATTATCTCATACATTATAATCCATGACCTACATCGCTATTCTACTTTTCATGATTGAATATTTTTTTGTTTTATTTTCAGATGATGGAAGCGAAAACGCCTCCAAATTTTGATAGGGTAATGGAGCAAGGTTTATCTTCTACAATAGACAACTTGATGCCTCTCACGGGGGTATAAGGAAGATTAGTAAATTTCAAATTACATTCGTTGTTATAGCTGTTAGTTAGTGAAAAATCAAATGATTATTGTTTTGTAGTTTAATTTCCATTTGGATGGTTTCTATAGGACTTGGGCACACCACGGGATGAGCATGTGAATCTTTCATTTCAGGAGAGAGATCATCTAGCAGTGGTAAGTGATTATTTTGTTAAATATATCATTTTTTATAATATAATTTGTATATATTAATGTCTTTACTTATTAGTGTAACAAATACATCTTTATGAGGAACTAAACCCTAGGAGGAGGAGCCCTCGAGTTCAAAGTAAACAAGTGTCATACATATCGCCATCCACCGGACCAACAAAGGCCACCTGTTTGTTTCATTGACTTGGAGGGAAATGATTTTTGATTGGGGTCCTTTGTTATATGCCTTTATGGCATTTTTGGACATATTATGTATTACATATACTTGATAGTGTATTCCTATATGGCTATTTTGTATATATTTTATACTTATATCGACATATATTGATGTATGCCTACATTGCTATTTGGTTAATACAAATATTTTTTATTGATGGTGTCCATATTTGCGATATAAATCCACACTTCAAAAGATATTTGTAGATGGTTTACTTCAAATATTTAAAATCCAAGTGTTTTCCATGCACTCTTGTTTTCTATAATTGTAAATATATAATAAAGTTTGAACATTATTCTCCTGTAAGATTATTGAAAATTAAATTAATCATATGAATATAGTAATGCTTCATGCTTCATGTTCTTTACAGAGGAAATTCATGTGTAGGATTCATGCTTCATTCTTCCCGCTTCATGCTTCATGCTTCATGCTTCATTCTTCATGCTTCATGCTCCATGCTTCATGCTTCATGCTTCATGCCTCATGCCTCACGCTACCATGCTCCATGCTTCATGTGTATGCTTCATGCTTTATATAATTGAGGAATATATCTACCATTCCACATGTATGCTTCATCCTACCATTCAATTGTATGCTTCATGCTTCTTGTATTATGTAGCTAAAGAAAACATCACAAAACTATTGAAAAAAGAAAATGGAAAGTAAAAACTAAGTCTCACAAACAAAAACTAAAGGCATGCAAGTATTATTAAAGATCATAAGGGCATTGGATTATTCGATATTAAAAGACCACAAATCAACCTTACCAACAAAAAACTTCATAGATATTCATCTTATTTCTAAACATGAATTAAAACCCAATAATTAGAATAATGCTACTTTAAAAGTTAAAATTGCATGCTTACAATAGTCAATGAACAACTTCAAGAAACATGCATGGCAGAAACAAAATCAACTAAAAGTTCAAGAATTTCCTTTTCCCCAAGCATATCTAAAAAGTTGCAAATAAATCAATTTAGGCTCTCATGAATAGTGATTATATGAATTTGGTTGTGATTTTTCAAAGAAGAAAAGTTGTGACCCTTCAAATAGGAAAGATTACAAACCTTTTATAATGAAGTGCAGTGACCATGTCTAGCATAGATGTACCCACCTAGATGTGTTGGTGCTAATTGTTTGGCCCCACGAAGAACAAAACAAAAGTAGCCTACCTTGCAACTTTACACTACATGCAACTAACCCATTTTCCATCAATTGTGTTGGTTGACAAATTTTCCCTTTGAAACTAAATGCAAAAAATGACTCAAGATGCCTAGAAAGAAGAACAAACAGAACCAACAGTTGGAGAAGTTTTCCTTGAATTGACAACTTTCCTCTGAATTTTAGAGGTACAAGTCCCTCTTATGATATGCAGTGAATGGAAAAATAGGGTATGCTTTTCACCCAAAAGCATAAAAGGAAAACTAACACCTACCCATAACCATGAAAGTAGATGTGAAAACCTGATTTAAAAAGCAGTAAATGTGAATAGATAACAAAAATTTCATCTATTCCACATTTACGAATGATATCCAGGGAAGGAAAAGACACAAGGCCACTTTCAATAGATGAATTATTCTAAATTCAAAGTTTCAAAAATAATCACACACACAATTTTCATATAACAGAATAGACAATGAAGAATAACTAGAAAGATTCAAAGTTCATTTGTAATCAAAAGAAAACATGATGAATTCAAAGATTAAAACATCTTCTTTCTTTCCTTCAGTATCAAAAATGAGTTCATAGACTCAATATCCCAGTATAAAAATAGTGCGAAGAGCCGACTTCTTTCTTTTCCCTCCCCCCTTTTCTAATTCTTCTATCTCCTCGATATATGCATACAAAAAGATAACTATTTATTTTCAAAAATAATGGTCTTTGAGAATGACCAATATCAAGAAAAGGGTTTTGAAACAGAAACAATTTCTTTATGCAAAATTCACGGTTACCATCATCAACTACAAAATATTCCATGCAAAACAAGAGAAAATAAAATTTCTTTTGGTGGAGGAGCATTCTCCACCACTAGAAGCATTTCCATCAATAGGTTGTACTGCTCGGTGCATTTTTCTTCCTCCTCTAAAACGAAGATTACCCTGCGATATTGGCGTAGCTGGTCTTTTCCTTCCATGTGAATGTATACAATTGAGAGACAATATCAACCTATTCCTCTTCAGTCCAATCTAAGCCAGGTTGTGGTGAGGAGCACCTAGGCTGACCTCCATTTTGGTTTGCATAATTTTTGGTTTGTACCTGATCTTAACCAAATTAGGATGTTAGTAGGTTGTGTTGGATTTTAGAAGGTGTTGTGTGCATGGAGAGTTAGTCATTAGGATTAATTCTATCCTAGTTAATCATTGTGTGTTAATGTTGTTAAATTTTGGCTTTATTAAGCTTTGGACAGCATGTATCATGTTAAAAATCACTTTGTGGATTAAAGCCACATCATCATTGTTTGTAAGATGCCAAGGAATAGTTAGGGGAGATGTTAGTTGTTTGAGATCAAGGTATTGAAGATCCTAGGTTTGAGGAACACGACACAATCAAAGCATAATGGAAGTTACAAACTGCGGGTGTAAAGTTGCATGGCAAAATTTATGTAAATTGCATGCAATCTTAGTGATGGGAATCCCTTGAAATCAGGAAGAAGCTCGAGAAATTGCCCTTGAATAGTGGAAAAGGCATCAAAATTTATGGATGGCTCGTAACAAGTAGAAATTTAGTCATTGTAATCAGTTTTGGTTGTGAAGAATAAATGACAGTGAGCAGATTTCAGTAATTTTTTGTGTGTTACCCACGTGCTTGGAGAAACAATGATTAAAAATGGCTTTGTTTATATCAGTTTCTCACTGTTCTTAGGTTCTTGTATAGTTTGAAGTGAATTTCAGTTTGTGGATAGGAGTTAAGAATAGATTCAGTGTTTTATATTTATAATTTAGAGTTGTAGAGAGGTCCTCTGAAATCTTCGTGTGTTTTGCAACAGAGATCTAATAGGAGTGGAATACTCAGATTTGGCACTGAATTCATGTTATTAGGATAGTTTAGATTTAATTTTCATTGTGTATTAAAGTGGATTAGCGTAGAGTTTTTTTTGAATTGAACCCTTAGATTAGAACTTAAAGGTTAGTAGAGTTTCTATTGCTGTTTCTGAGCAGTGTGTTTCAAAAATGGCTCCCCCATAAGCACTGTCCACGGGGTTCCCCTGAGAATAGATGAATATGGGAGAGGATCCAACCTATTGTACATATTTAGAGGTAGGAGTGTCAATGAGCCAAGCAATGAGTTTTAAACCCAAACCCTAGGCGAGTTTTGTGACCCGATTAGGAGTTTGGCAGAGAAGAGTTAAGAACAGGCAGGGGAAGGTACATTTGTACAGAAAAAGTACACTTCCAGGTGGAATGTGATTAGACACAAGGACACCTGAGAGATGGAAGCTTGAACAATTCTCTTGAGTGAGAAATAAGCAAGTGATCAGCAAAACCCTAGGAATTAGGGCAATTAGGCCTCCATTCCAAGAACTCAGGAACCAGCTGTACGGAACAGGCAGAGGTCTGAAATCAAATTCAAGATTTAAAGCTCTGAAAAGGGTGCCTAAAAATATCTTTTGTTTGAAAGGTTGTGTGGCAAGTTTGAGAGAAAAAGACCAAAAACCGACTGGTAAGGGCTACTAGAAGTAGGGCCTCACCAAAGGAAAATCTTGGAAACGGGTAGTTTGAGGAGTGGACACCGAGTAAGATGGAACTTGATGGATGCAATAAACATGTGGACAGTGTTTTCAAAGCCCCTGCAAAGAGTTCAAGTCAGATAGAGGCATTGGCACTTAGAACCTTCTAAGTCCAAGGAAGAGTGATAAGTTGCAAGAAGGTGTGGGATTTCCAAAGGTAAGGCACTAGTGGAGAACTCTTTGAGAAGAGTTGGAGCAGGACTATGATGGTCTATTGAGCTCAACAAGAACCCCTGGTAGCTGGTTCTAGGCAGGAGATAGTGGAAAGTCTTCTATAAAATAGTGCAAGCAACGTTAGGGATCATCTTACACAGGTTGCATGACAGGCACAAGGTCTCCGTCCAGGTTTCACCAATTGTAGGAAGCCCCATTTTTGAAACATCAAAGTTGATAGAAAAATTGAGCTCAAAAGTACAATGACCTTTCCCAATAAACAGGCTTATTTAATTACCAGTAGGTAATGATGCCTATTATCCTACTATAGTGTGTCACCACCTTTATTACACTTGTCATTTAAGAGACTAATTAATGCATCAAGGATTTTCCATCTTGAGAAAAGAGCCTTAAGATTTAGTTTGTATTTCAAAACACCGAAAAGACATTCTCATGATACGTCATACAAACAATTAAATAGGCCAACGAAATTTCAAAAACTGAGAAATCTATTGCAAGGTTGTGGGGTCACAAAAAATAGAACCATTGAACCACATGTTGGGACTTTTGAGGTTTTGAAAACTTCCAACATGCCAATCTCAAGAGGAGAGATGGATCAGGCAGTCGGGTGGTTATAAAACCTTTGATCCTTCTAACAATGAAGAGCCAAGGAATCAGGTGGTTATAGAACTTACGAAGGTCATGACTTGGTTATAAAAACAAAAGGACTGGCGACAAGGGTTATGAAACTGCTAGAACCGTGACTTCAAGCCATTTTGAAGGCATGGAATAGGAGTCATTTTAATTTAAAGGGGAAAAATTGCATGGTTTAAAATTAGAGGGTAACAAAATGAAATCTATTCACCATCGGAAAACGACTTGGAGCTATCAAAAAATAAGAGAGGTTATTGTAGAGGGTCTCTACATGATTGTGTATCCTCAAACATAGTGTTTCCAAGTGTTATGGTTTCCGAGTAATCGATCGGTAGAATGTGGCTCAAACTGTTTCAACATGTTTGGGTGCAAAATAGGACCTTTCCTAGCATGAAACCACCAATATGGATGTGTTAAAATAGTCGGTTTGGTCATATGACGAATAGAATGAAAGTTACACCACTTTCCAACATTACACTACATGTAACTAACCCGTTCTCTATCAACTCAAATCTATTCACCACAGGAAAATGACTTTGATCTATCAAAAACTAAGAGGGTTTATTTTAGAGGGGCCCAACAAGATTACACAACCTTAGATAGAATGTTTCCAAGTTCCACAGTTTCTGATTAATCGTTGGTCAAAGTTTGTTGCCCTTTTGCACTTTGGTCTCTTAAGAGACTTTGTCGGTAGAATGTGGCTCAAACTGTTTTGACATGTTTGGGTGTGAAAGAGGACCTTTCCTAGTAGAAACCCACCCATACAGACATGTTGGAATAGTTGATTCAGACGTATGATGAACAAAATGAAAAGTTCACCACTTTTCAACTTTGCACTACATGCAACTGACCCATTTTCCATCAACTGAAATGTGCTCACCACGAGAAAACAACTTGAAGCTATCAAAAATAGAGAGAGGTTGTTATAGAGGGGCCCTACATGATCTTGTAGCCTTAGATAGAGTTTTTTCAAGTGCTACGGTTTTTGAGTAATCACTCATCGAATTTTTCTTCCCTTTTGCACTTTGGCCTCTTAAGAAACTTTGTCAGTAGAATAAGGCTCGAACCATTTCAGTGTGTTTGGGTGTGAAAGAGGACCTTTTCTAGCATAAATCCACCCATACATATGTGTTTGAATAGTCAATTCAGTCATATGACGAACATAACGAAAGTTACTCCTCTTTCCAACTTTACACAATATGCAACTGACATGTTTTCCATCAACTGAAATTTGTTCACCACGGGAAAACAACATGGAGCTATCAAAAAAAAAGAGAGGTTATTATGGAGGGGCCCAACATGATCCTATAGCCTTAGATGAATTTTTCCCAAGTGGCACAGTTTTTGAGTAATCGCTTGTCGAAGTTTGCTGCCCTTTTGTACTTTGGTCTCTTAAGAGACTTCACTGGTAGAATGTGTCTCAAACCATTTTGGCATGTTTGGGTGTGAAAGAGGACCTTTCCTAGCATAAAACCACCCATAAAAAATGTGTTGGAATAGTTGGTTCAGTCGTATGACAAACAAAAGAAAATTTACACCACTTTCCAACTTTACACTACATGCAACTGACCCATTTTCCATCAGCTAAAATTTGTTTACCATGGGAAAACGACTAGGAGATATCGAAAACCAAGAGAGGTTATTGTAGAGGGGCCTTACTAGATCTAATAGCCTTAGATGAAGTGTTTCCAAGAGCAATGGTTTCTGAGCAATTGTTCATTGAAGTTTGTTGCCCTTTTTCACTTTGGTCTCTTGAGAGACTTCACCGGTAGAATGTGGCTCAGACTGTTTCAGCATGTGTGGGTGCAAAAGAGGACCTTTCCTAGCATAAAACCACCCATACGAATGTGTTGGAACAACCAGTTTTTTCATATGGTGAACAGAATGAAAGTTACACCACTTTCCAACTTTACACTACATGTAACTGACCCATTTTCATTCAACTAAAATTTGTTCACCATGGGAAAACAACTTGGAGCTATCAAAAACTAAGAGAGGTTATTATAGAGGGGCCTTATGTGATCCCATAGCCTTAGAATTATTATTTCCAACTACTATAGTTTTTGAGTACTCGCTCAATGAAGTTTGTTGCCCTTTTGCAATTTGGTCTCTTAAGAGACTTCGTCAGTATAATGTGGCTCATACCATTTTGGCATGTTTGGGTGCAAAAGAGGACCTTTCCTAGCATAAACCCACCCATGAAGATGTGTCAGAATAGTCAGTTTGGTCGTATGATGAATAGAGAAGAATCTACACACGCACCTTCCTCAACTTCTCAAGAGCAGGAACAATCTCTTCATTGAATACATTATGTATCTCATTCAATTTGGTCTGCCTCTTTTTCAAGTTTATTTAGAGTAGACTAACCTCCTTTTCGTTGATGATAAAATCTTCTTCTTGTCTTTTAATTCCTTTTCTAAGTGGTTAATTTTATTCTTTATTTTTTTTGCTTCAATTTCAACACTTCCAACTATTCCCTTTGCATCTGCAACTATTATTAGCATATTGCTTCTATTTCTAGTTGCTTAAATTCAATAATCTTTGACTTCATTTGTTCAGTTTTCAATTTACCCATAAAGATTGAAATGATTGCAAGATATGCCCAAAATGGAAAATTTATGGAAAATTTGATAGCATAGACAAGGCAATGAGTTGTTTGAAAAATGTCTCAAAGAAATGTGGTCTCATGGTTATGGACATCACCATGAGACCACATTTCTTTGAGGATTTTTTTCAAACAACTCAATACCTTGTCTATGCTTTTACTTACTATTATGATTTGATATATTTTTTCCATGCATCCATAGTTTGGTTGAAAGAACATGTTTTAGGCTTTTAGCCATACAACAATGGGACCTTGGAATGGGGTATGAAATATATCAAAACAAAAAAGGGGGATTTTCATGAGTGTTATGGTTGTAATTACCTCACTAGACACATCTGAAATGTGGATGCATAGTGATGGGTTGTCGTTAGGCCCCATTACTTTCGAATATAATATTCAATTTGTCGACCGGGTAATGTTCAAGGCAATCTGCAATAGAAGAGGTCTAGAGTATCTCCCTCAGGTTTCCTAAATTTTAAGAAAAACTTAAGATTAATTCTAACTTCAAACTATCTAGCTATAAAACTACAAAGTAATTTATTCCTAGGAAAACAGAAAATGTTTGAACTAGAAGCATAAGTAAACTAATTTAGAGAGCATAATGTCTAAAGTGAAAAGCACAAAAATGACTAAACTAAGAAACTGAAAAATTATAAAAGCAGAAAAAACTTATAGCAATCCATAAAACATTTTCTTAACAATAAAGATTCTAATAGTGACTAACATAAACTACGGAAGTGAAAAGATAACAAATACTTCAAAACTAAAATTTCATAACAATAAACTTAATGACTCTCTACATAACAACATTATAATTAAAGAAAACACTTATCTACTCCCGTCGAGTGGCCAGCTCATGGGTTAACATATTCATTCTTAGCTCACATTCACAGCTATTTCAGAAACACTTATATCAATCATAGTTATCAGCCATGACTCATAACACAGAATTTTAGATAAAAATCTCATTAGTTGTGAACCTTGGAAACATTATGACAGTATAACATTATTTTTCATTGTATATCTTACTTCTAAAGATCGTATCTTTTATAGAGAAATTGTAACTACATATTATATTTCAGATGCTATAGATAACCATTGAAAATATCTAGAACAGATCTACGAATAACTCATATATCTTTAATCCCATTACACAGTATTTAAGAGGCTCAAGTCAAGCCATAAATTTTTTAATTCAAAGGATAACATAAATGACAACTTTAAGAACAACTACATCTTTGGTACATCACCCTAAAGTTTCAGAGCATATTTCTAGCATATATCTTCTAACTGTTCTGGAGCACGTGCCAGCTAGATGCTTCAATCTACAACTTTGGTTGACCGATTATTATCTACAAAACACTTAAAACAACCCATTAAATCTGTATTGGAAAATTACTTTAAGAAATCAAAATAAATAAAGTTTATACAAGTTCTTACTAAAATTAAGCAATTATTTCTCCTAAAATTTAATTAATTGGCATAGGATAAAGATTTGTATGTATGAACCAGGTCTTTATGGTATTATCATGATGTGGTTATTTTTACCTCATCATTTCCTCCCCTTCCTAGTTCTTGGAAGGTCCTCTTGTCCCCTGATTATAACTCTTCCCTCTATTCCCTTCTTCATATTTTGCACTGATATCATACAAATCTTTTGCTATGACATCAAAGTTTACAGGGAAATTGTGGAAACCTCCATGAAAAGCAACTCTCCGTTTCCATTCATTGAAAATTTTGTCATCCTGATCTGCATTAATATGAAAAGTAGGGACTAGGTATAGCAGTAAAGGAGGTCTGTACCTCATTCCTATTCATTTTGTTCTGAGATCTCCTAAATTTTTGGCCAAGGCATCTTCTCTTTTGAAGGACCATCTGAGACTAAGAGGAGAGATCACTTCTCTTTTCTTTAGATATATAGGCAATGGAGTGTATCTCTCTTCACATGCATGCCAAGCCCTGCCAACCAATTTTTTCCCCTGTTCTATGAAATGATTATAAAAAACTTGAAGGCTATCATCATACCTTTCCTTCATTTTCTCATCCAGCAAAAGAGCTACAAATGTCTTTTTAAAAGCTACCGATCTACTATTTCGAGATCTAATTTGAAGTCCTATACTTTTCTCTACTTGAACATATTCTTTATTACGTTCTTGCGAATGGATTTGATTCCGCATAGTAGATAATAGAGATCTTAATTGCACTTCCCCCACAAAAATATTAACAAAGAAATCAGTATGCTTCTCTAACAAAAGATCATGGGTAAAGAATTCACAGAGCATATCTTGCTCCTCAGGCTTTGAGTCTACAAATTTTTTAACAAATTCTTTATCATTAGGTTCATAAGGCTGATCATTGCAAATTCTAAAAAATTTCCATCTAAAACATCGTTCATTCAAAAACATGGAATACAATCTGGATGGTCTCCTATAGGATAAAAGAAATTCAGCTATTTGACATGCATCTTGTTTCCCCTTATAAGCTTTATGAAATGCTTCTCTTAATAGCACCATTTCCATTTTAACTTGTGCATTCCTTAGGAAATAGCATCATTCCATCCATTTCATTAATAATGGAGGAATTTGAACTTGGAACCATTCAATTACGGTTGGCTCAGTTTGAACTTCTATGGATTCCATCTTTGGTTTTCTTATGCTTTCCTGCAAATCCTGCTCTAATTCTACTATCTTACTAAGAGAAGTATTTAATTCTTCTTTTTGTCTTTTCTTTTCCTCTTCAAAGGCTGAAAACATGAGCATAAAATTTCCTTTTAAATTCTAAATTTCTTTATTTAATCCATCCCTATGTATCCTATTTTCCTTATCACAATTCTAAATTTGTATTTTCAACTCACTAATAGATGTATCTTTTCCCTACATTTCCAACTTTAAATCATGAATTTCTTGATCCTTTTTATTTATTATAGTCTTATACACCATTATTTCCTCTTGTTGTAATTCCATCTTTTCCTTATTATCATGCAGCTGACTTCTTAACTCTTATATCTCTAATTTCAATCTTTCCAATTCTATGTTAATATTTTTAGTTTCAACAATTTCAACAACTTTATTAATAACTAGAGAGAATTTTCCTAACATACTTTCATCAATCTCCATAGGAAATGGAGATTGTCCCCTTTCTATTTCATGTCTTTCTTGTTCTACAACTTCTTCAAACAGCAAATGAAAATGTACTTCTTCAACAGACATCTCTCTTTCTGATGATTGGTGAATTGACTCCTCAATTTCCAAGCTTTTCTTTTGCTTTTTAGATTTTGACCTATTCTCTTTACTCTGTGTTGGGGTTTCTGCAGATCGAGAGGATAATATTTTACTCCGCCTTAAAGGAGGAGTATCTTGATAATTTAAAATAGTTGGATCATTTAGAAGAATGGTTCTTCTTTTCCTCTTCTTAACAGGGTGAGTATCCACATTTGGATTCACTGGCTCTACATCTTCTATCTGGGCCGGAGTTTCAAACTCGTCATTTCTAAATTATGTCACTTCCTCACCAACTATGGTAGGAATTTGGGGTTCAAGAGCCTTAGGGTCTTCGGGGGAAGTTGCTCTGGAAGGTGAAGCAACTTTTTTTGAAGATTCTCCTAATTCTAACTTCCTTCCTGATGTAGACATATCAAACTTCCCCAAAAAAAAATTCTCATTTGCTTTTAGGTTTCTTACAGAAATGATATTTACAAATAAATTGAATTAACCCATGATGTTTTAATGGCCCTGAACTAGTTTTATATCTCTCTATTGAAGAATTAATAGAATCATTCAAGAAATGAGGAAAATTAACCCTTAGAGCAGGGTTTTCCTTCCCATGTTGCAAATGTGTTAACATGCAGAAAGTTGGTCCTACCACAGTGGTGAGTTGACCTTCACAAGTAAAATATCTAATAATCCATGCAACAACAATACCCTAGGGTTCTAAGATATAAGCTCGTTGAAACCCCTTATTTTTTCCCCTAGTACTAACAACTATCATTGGTTGAGGATATCCCTATCTAAGAAATTTTTTTTGATAATTTTTTAGATGTGGTTTGTGTTGTTTCAGATATTTTAATGCCAGATTCTTCTAACCCTGAGATAGAAGAGATAATTTTTGAACTCACCTTGAAACTCTTCCCATGCAGAATCACCTGACCATTAGAGTAGTTTTCCACAAATGTATTCACCAGCTTTTCATTATACCCTTCGAACTTCCTGACAAAATCCAACTAGCCCACTTCTTCAAACAACCGAGAGATGTTACTTAACCCCAACCACTTTTCTGTAGAAGCCGGATCAAATTTCTTCTTTGTACCACCCATTTTTATTTTTATTTTTCTCTTGCTTACCACCCTACTAAAAAATTCAATAATGCCAAAGACTTGTGCACTGATATTTTTAAAAATATGATCAAACTATAATCATTTACTCTACTCTTGCTCGGAGCTTGTTGTGTAATAATTTCAATTTGCATGAAGGGTTGCAAAAAGAGTAGTGTACTTAACAATTAATCACCAAGTGGCTCAATTTACTAAATTGGGAAAGGAAACTCTTGCCAATCAATCATATTTTATTTGAAAATAACTACTTATTTAAAGCAAAAATTTGTACTTACTTCCATTCCATGATCGCTTGAAGATCTTATACCTCTACCGATTTGACAGGATGATGCAAGGGTATTGGCTGAGGTGACGGTATAATTATTATGACATGAATGAGGAAGCTCATGGATGATGAAGTCATTAATGAAGATAGGCTATTACGAAGGATTTTATTTATAATGGCAAAAGAAGGAACGTGTACCAATGTACGATAATCAAAGTATCGAAAAATATTTGAAAATTTTTCTAGAAAGGAGTTGGTGAAATGAAAAATAAATAAGTTTTGGAGTGCGCGTAAAGCATGTGTTCATACAAAGAGAGTGGATAAAGTTCTGGAGCACATGTAAGGCATGCATTAGGAGCTTGGAAAATGGATAAGTTCTAGAGCATCGCCAAAAGATGTAGCCAAAACAGCACCCAAATGAAAGTTCAGGAGCATCGTCGAAAGATGCATCCGGAGCAGCAACTAAATGAAAGTTCTAAAGCATCGTTGAAAGATGCAGTCGAAGCAGCAACCAGATGAAAGTTTCGGAGTATCGTCAAAAGATGCAGCTAGAGCAACAACCAAATGAAAGTTTTGGAGCATCGTCGAAAGATGCAACCAGTGCAGCAACCAGATGAAAGTTCTGGAGCATCATCGAAAGATGCAACTGGAGCAACAACCAAATGAAAATTTTGGAGCATCGTTGAAAGATGCAACTAGAGCATCAACTGGAGAGAATAAGATAATGAACACCATTTAACTCAAACTTCAGGAATTATATCATTCCACAAGAACATCCTTCCAACATAGTAGGTTGAAGAGCGGGTTCCAGAGCATCGGGCGTTCAGACCGTCAAATTCCAGAGCACTGGCCAGCTGAATGATCAAGTTTCGAAGCATCTTGGAATGGTGCTCCGGAAGTTGTTATTCCTTTATGAGAGGTCATGCAAAATGAAAACATGTGTTAAGTCCGAAAATTTATGAAAAAAAAAATTCTTTAAAAACAAATTGGGTACACATGCCTTTTTATTACAATTTTTCATCAATTTTCTTTTTTTTTTTTTAGATAACATATAAACATATAGACTCTGCCTTGGCAGAGTCAATGCATTGGATCTCTCCTTGCATTTCTACCAGCTTTGTAAATTCCTCTTTATTAACTGGTTTATGGTAAATATGTAGGCGATAACCATTAACTAAGAGAGTTTGTAAATCACCATCAATAGGTTTTAACTGAACCGTGTCATTCAAGAAAACCTCAGAGATTTCATATGGCCCCAGCCAATGAGTTCTAAGTTTTCCTTTATGGTATTTATATCTTGAATCAAATAGCAAAGCCCACTCACTATTATGAAATTCTCTCTCTTTAATATATTTGTCATGCCAAACTTTTTGTTGATGTTGAAATAATTTTGTTTGATGAACAATATCCAGACAAAGCTCATCTAACTCATTTAACTGTAAAACTCATTCTATTTGGGCTTGTTTCAAATCTAGACCCAACTCCATAGTTTTGCGTAGGGTCTGAAGTTCAAATTCAATGGGAAGAAGAGGTTTCTTTCCAAAAACAAGCTCATAGGGACTGAATCTAGTTGTAGATTTACATGTATTGTACGCCCAAACAACTTCAAGCAATTTCCTGCCGCAATCTCTTCTTCCTGAAGAGACATTTTTTGTCAGTATGTTTTCTAACTCCCTATTAGTCACCTCTACTTGACCATTTGCTTGAGGGTGATAAGGGGATGACTTCTTATGGCTCACCTGAAAATGGCCCGTAAATGTTAGGAGAACTTTGGACATAAATTGGGGTCCTTGATCTATAACAATAGTTTGGGGGGCTCCAAATTGAAGAAAAAATTTGTTATGGAGAAAATCAGCAACTTTCTCTTCTCTAGCAACTTGTAAAGCTTGAACTTCTGCCCATTTCATCAGATAATCGGTACAAACTAATATATATTATTTCCCTTGAGAGGAAGGATCTATGGGGTCGATAAAATCTAACCTCCATTTTTTGAAAGGTTCCAAAGTTACCTAAGGCTGCAAAGGCATTTCTGTTGAAGCAGTTGTTGGTCTTCCTACTCTTTGAAATTCATCACAATGACGAACATAATTTTTAACATCTTTATGCATTGAAGGCCAATAATATCCAGCACCTAAAATTTTATGAGAAGTTATTTTTGTAGAATAATGACCCCCTTAAGGATCATTGTGATGGTCCCTCCGAATACTATAAGTTTCATCGGCCCTGACACATCTTCTCAAAACCATATCAAGTCCACAACGAAATAAAATCCCATTAATCCATTTAAATGGTGCGCACTCTCAAATAAGTCACTTCCTTTGTTTTGATGTAAATTTAGGAGGTACTTCAAAAGTAGCTAAATAGTTGGCAATATCAGAAAACCAAGGAACCTTTATAGAGATAGCAAACAAATTTTCATTTGGGAACTCATCTTGTACAGGTGCTCGATCACCCTCTTCTTGTTTGATTTGAGATAAAAAGTCTGCCACCTCGTTAAATTTCCCTGGCTTGTCAAGTATTGTCACATTGAACTCCTGAAGAAGTAGTAACCATCTCATTATTCGACCATTAATGACAAGTTTATTCATTAAATACTTTACAGCTAAGTGATCTGTATAAACTGTAACTTTATATCCTGTAATATAATGACATAACTTTTTGATGGCATGAACCACCGCTAAGAATTCTTTTTTTGTTGTTATGTAGTTTCTCTCAGCAGACGTTAGGTTTTTGCTAATAAAATATATGGCATATTTACCCCCATCCTCATCTTATTGCCCTAATACTGCACCAATTGCATCATCTGAAGCATCAACATAAATGTGAAAGGGAAGACTCCAATCTGGTCCATGTAGTACAGGAGCAGAGACAAGCTTTTCTTTTATCATTTCAAATGATTGTTGACACTCAGACGTCCAATTAAACTCCACATATTTTTGGAGATAAAACATAGGGGTTGCTATCTTACTAAAGCTTTCTATGAACCTTCTATAATATCCAGCATGTCCAAGAAAAATTTGAACATTTGTTTGTGTTTGAGGTACAGTCAATTGTTGTATGACTTCAAATTTTTTAGGATCAACATTTATTCCTTCTGAGGAAATGTGATGGCCTAAGAGTATTCCTTGTTCCACCATTATTAAACACTTTTCGTGGCTAAGGGACAGTCAATTTTCCTCACAAACCTCCAAAACCCTATCCAGGTTTTGAAGAGCTTCATCATAGGTTGAGCCATATACTGTGAAATAATCCATATAAACCTCTACACAATCATTAACTAGTGTTGCAAATATAGCCAAAATGGCCCTCTGAAAATTTGTTGGAGCATTACAAAGTCCAAAAGGAAGAACTCATTATGCATATGTACCCCAAGGACAAGTGAACATTGGCTTATCTTGGTCGTTTGGTGCTACCTGAGTTTGGTTGTAACCACTAAATCCATCTAAGAAAGAAAAATATTTCCTCCCATCCAAATTGTCCAAAACCTGGTCAACGAATGGTAAGGGAAAATAATCTCTAAAGGTGGCTTTATTAAGTTCTCTATAATCCACACAAATTCTCCACTTTCCATTTTTCTTTGGTACAACTACCATCGATGACACCCACTTACTATTTGAGATAGGATAAATGAATCCTGTATGAAGGATTTTCTCAATCTCTATTTTGACAAGATCCTTTAATGCTGGGTTGAGTCTCCTTTGTGGATGACGAATAGGTCTTATATTAGGATCAGTATAAATGTGATGAGTACAAACAATCGAGTGAATCCCCCTCATGTCTTTATAGTCCCAAGCAAAAACTTTAGACCTTTTTACCAGAAGATTAAATAATTTATCCTCTTGTATTTTTTTAACCAACTATTGACATTCACAATTTTTCCTGGCAACAACATAATTGTTTTTGTTCCTGGATAGGCTGAAGTGATAGTATGTATTGTTCATAACAAAGTGTTGAGAGGACAACTATGACATATAAGTCGGTGAAATCTTGTAATATCATCAAAGAAATAACTCGTTCTAGGAATCATATTAGCCAAGGGACAAGGCATCCCCATTGTAACATAATTCTATTCTATCCCACATATATCAATCGGTTGTCCCAAAATTTCTAGTACATCCTCTATTACTTCTTCACTCGAACCTATAGCCAAATGTGCAACCTCATTCACTAAATCATCCTCTAATTCTTCTCCATGTTATTTAATCACTACCATGGCCAAGGAGGCCAGACTGTCTTGCCTGCTAAATTCTTCTGGTTCATCAACCCAAACTTTATTATATTCAGTAGGTTTAGCAGAAGGATATAAAAATAAACGTTTACTATCTGGACCATGTGAAATGGTCATACCTCCTTCTCAACAATCAATTTTAGCAACGATAGTAGCCAACCATGGTCTTCCCAAAATTATTGGATAACTATCTTTAGGTGTAAGTGATTGGATTATTTAAAAGTCAATTGGATATTCCCATCCATCAACTTTAACAAGAACATTTTTTATAACACCTTTTGGAATGGCTATAGACTGATTTTCAATCTACAAGAATGTAGTTGTAGGACTTAAATCAGTAAGACTTAATTTCTCCATTACATCCACTGTCATTACATTAATAGCTACTCCCAAATCCACCAATGCATTAGGTATTTCTACCTCATTAATTCTAATAGTAATCAGTGGACTCCTAGGATCATCATATTTTGGAGCAATCGTCTTTCTAGAAGAAAAAAAATTAGCTAGATAACCATCAATGTGCACAGTGTTTATTTTCTTTGGTTTCCTTCCTGGAGTTTTATTTCACAGTTGTTTGATCAACTGATTTAACTCGAGAATTTCCTTTATTGCCTACAGCAAAGGAACCTCTATTTGCAATTGTTTAATTTCCTAAATTAATGCAGTTTCAAAAGCTAATGTCATTTCCGAAGCATCTTTCAGAATTGTTAATTTCAGATGCTCCATAAATGGTTCTTGAGTTTTCTCCTTTGAAGGGATATCTCTTTTCTCATTTGAAGGGATATCTTTACTAAACTCAGTCAAAGACTGACCTCCCTCCTCCCAAGGTAAATCAACAACTCTTGTTGCTGAAGACTCAGTATTTGTGGCTAGTGTAGTATCTTTCTCAAAATTTTGAGAAATAGGTTCGTCCACTCCTTCCTCAACAGTGGGCAATTGAAGTGTCCTACTGGAACGTAACTGAACATTTCCACAATGAATTGCATTAAGTCTTGTGATATTATCTTGCTCAGTAGTATATACCAGAGTGTTTTGTCTATTGTTCTTTGGATTGGGAAGTGGTTGTACTGGAAGTTGAGGTTGATTTACCTGCTCAGTCTAAGGAAGATTCTGAGGTGGTGGTAACAAATTATGTTGTTGATTCCTCCTAGGACCAGTATAAAATTTATTTTGTCCTTGATTCCATTGGGGAGCAATGTGTTGTGGGTACCATTATTGTTGTGACTGGTTTGGCCACTGTTGAGTTCCCCATGATTGACTTGCCCATTCAGGAGATCCCCAATAAGGATTTCCCCAAGTAGGTTGTGGAGGATAGGGTTGATTCCAAGATGGAGGGCATTGATTACCAGCCCAATTATTCTGGGGTCTCCATGCAGGATTGGAATTCCGCCCATAAGAAAAATTACCTCCCTGGCATTGATTTAGCACATTTATTTCTTCTTCAACTTGAGCAATTTTTTTCTTAGTATTCTTAAGATCAGTAAGAAGCTCACATTGATTGGTAGGGTGGCCTTTCTCACAAAGTTGACAAAAATTAACCTTTCCTAAAGGGCACTCACGTAAAAGATGTTCATTTTGACACCTAGGACAATAGATTGACAAAGTCTCAGGGTTACGTGTCTTTGCTTGTATACTATCCAACATAGTGTTCAATTGGACAAGTATGCCTGTCTTAATATTTTCTATTTCTTCTCGAAGTTTAACTATCTCGTTATTCCCTTTGAAAATATTTTTTTTTCGGATTCCTCCACAAGTACGTGAAAAATTGTGACACAAATCACATATGTCTTCAAGGTTTAACTGAGACACATCACCTTTTCCCATTAAATCAAGACTTCTTCTTGCATCATCATCTAGTCCTTTAAGAAATATAATCTTGAGAATATCAACACTAATGGTTGTTTCCCCACATCATTTAGATAAAAAAAATAAACTTATCCAAATAGTCCTCTAGACTCTCATCCTCATTATGTCAAAGATTAAATAACTCTTACTTACGATCACTCACCCTACAATAACTCTGATATTTATTCAAGAACACAATCTCCATTTCTTCCCAAGTTCAAATAATCCCAGACGATAGTCCCATAAACCAACGCATGGTTGAATCCTTCAAAGTAGAAGGAAACAACTTCAATTTCTGGCTATCATTTTTATAGTCATAGGTTTGACAAAAGACCTTAAATTCAAAGAGAAATTGGTCTAGGTCTTCCGAAGATAAACCACGAAAGGCTAGAAGGAAAGTTGGAGAGATATTTTTCATCATTGTATCATCATCTGCATCCAAAGCAATAGGATAAGTGAACGTTCTAGGTAATGGAGGATCATTATTATTACAGTCAGCATCATTATGGTTAGCTTCTGCCCTCTGGTCTCCCATGATGTTTAGAGGAATATGCTCCTCAACAATAATTTCGTCGACAACAGGTTGCACTATAGGATGATCTTCTGGGAGATAGTGGAAAGCCTCGGGTGGGTTAGGCTCAAGTAATTCGTCAGCATAATGGTCTTCTAAGCCTTGGACCTCCCTATGTATAACTAGGACATATTTTGGGGGGGTATTTGGTATAAATCGTCCATGAGGGCCTCTTTTCCTGACCATGTAGAAGAGCAAGCCACAGATAGTATTTTTGGCCTAAAAGAGGTATTCTAGGTGTCTTCTATTAACACTTAAGCAAAAGAAGCCAAAGGGTCCTCGACAACGACACCAAAAAGTGATAGGTTGTCGTTAGGTCCCATTACTTTAGAATATAATATTCAATTTGTCGACCGGGTAGTGTTCAAGGAAATTTGCAATAGAAGAGGTCTAGAGTATCTCCCCCAAGTTTCCTAACTTTTAAGAACAACTTAAGATTAATTCTAACTTCAAACTGTCTAAATATAAAACTGCAAAGTAATTTATTCCTAGGAAAACATAAAATGCTTGAACTGGAAGCGTAAGTAAACTAATTTAGAGGGCATAATGACAAAAGTGAAAAGCACGGAAATGACTAAACAAAGAAGCTGAAAATTTATAAAAGTAGAAAAACTTATAGCACTCCATAAAACATTTTCTTAACAATAAATATTCTAACAGGGAATAACAGAAACTATGGAAGTGAAAAGATAACAAATACTTCAAAACTAAAATTTCATAACAATAAACTTAATGACTCTCTACAGAACAACATTATAATAAAAGAGAACACTTATCTACTCCCGTCGAGTGGCCAGCTCGTGGGTTAACACATTCATTCTCAGCTCACATTCATAGTTGTTTCAGAAACACGTCTATCGATCATAGTTATCATATGTGACTCATAACTCATAATTTTAGATAAAAATCTCTTTATTCATGAACCTTGGAAACATTCTGACAGTATAACATTACTTTTCACTGTATATCTTACTTCTAAATATTGTATCTTTTATAGAGAAAATGTAGCTACATCTTATATTTCAGATGGTATAGATAACCATTGAAAATATCTAGAACAGATCTACAGATAACTCATATATATCTTTAATCCCATTACATAGTATTTAAGAGGCTCAAGTTGAGCCATAAAGTCTTTAATTCAAAGGATAACGGAAATAACAACTTTAAGAACAACTACATCTTCAGTCCATCACCCTGAAGTTCCGGAGCATATTTCTAGCATATATCTTCTAACTGTTTTGGAGCACGTGTCAGATGTATGCTTCAATCTACAACTTTGATTGATCAATTATTATCTACAAAACACTTAAAACAACCCATTAAATATGTATTGGAAAATTACTTTAAGAAATCAAAAGAAATAAAGTTTATACAAGTTCTTACTAAAATTAAGCAATTATTTCTCCTAAAATTTAATTAATTGGTAGAGGATAGAGATTTGTATGTGTGAACCAGGTCTTTATGGTATTATCATGATGAGGCTATTTTTACCTCATCACATAGATAAGGCACACAAACTATTTGACAAAATGCCTCAACGAGATATGTCCTTTGTGGTCAATGTGGATGCATTGACCAAGTAGTGAGCATTGATTACTTACTATTTTCAATGTAATGACATGTCATGTGACATTACTATATTTTGAGTGTGAGGTCTTACCCACACTCTCATATGCATCCATTATATTCTTTACAATAGTTTTTCACTTGAAGCATCTGATGTTCTCAACCCAAGAATCTTCATGATAGACCTATGCTTTATACTTCGCATCATTTCAACAAATAGTTGACATCTTGCAGTCTCATTTACATTTTCAAAGAACATTCTCTAAATCTTATGAAAATATCTTCTACAAGTGTTTTTTGGAATCTTACCTTCCATTGGCTGCAAAATATTCTCATCAATATTAATCAAAAACTTTGGCTTTCTATGCAAAATTCTAGATGGTGTTCCCAAAGGAAAGTTCATCTCAACACAAGGAATTTCATCAATATTTCAATGAGATGTGCTAGATGGTATACCTTTGATCGAGGATGGAATTTTCAATATACCTTAAGGTTGAGATGGGAATGATAGCATACCTCCTTCCTCAAATGTGAGTGATGATATACTCTCAACTTGAGATGTGATAGATGGTGTTCATCCATGTTCACTTGTGATAGATGATGTCCCTCCATATCCACTTGTGGTAGAGGGTGTGTCTCCAACTACGGTATTCAAATCTCTCTTAGCATGAAAGTTTCACATTCGCTCCCTTTGTGCCACAAATTCTGTATCTCTTCTTGATGGTTGAGGTTCCTCTTCAATTGGCATGTCTTCATCAATTGTTTCCAATTTCTTCTTCTCATGATGTTCCCTCATCCATGATGATTTCTTTGCATTCTTAGCTTCTATCTCTTCCTGTGTTGGTTTAATTTGTGATTGTTTCCTTGGAATGATGGATAATTTTATCTATATCATGATAAAGAGACAAATATTATTTCCTAAAAAATGAGTCCATACAAATAAATGAAATATATGTCATTCAACCATTCATACAAAATACTTACAATCATCCTATAGAAGAGTAAATGTCACTCAATCATGATGAATAAACAAGTGCAATAAGAACACAAGGAAAATGGAAAGCTAATTTTTTTTAAGTATTTCTAGCATAGACAAAGTTAAAATGGATTTTTTGATGGAATGCCTTAAAGAAATTTGGTCTCATGGAATGCCATGATTGCAAGATAGGCACAAAATGAATTTTTAAAAGACATTATAAACTTTCATGAAAATACATTTGGCATGACTATAAATCCAAATTCCACAACTTTTGTTAACATCTTAACTTTGAAACAAGGTATGTGATCTCGTGGAATGCCATGATTGCAAGATAGGCACAAAATGGAAGCATGGACAAGGCATGTGAATTGTTTGACAAAATTTTTTGGTAGACATGTATGCAAAATGTGGTAGCATAGACAAGGTAGTGAACAAGCTCACTAGCTTGTCAATGTGGTAGCATTGACAAGGTAGTGGGACTGTTGTTTGAAAAAATGCCTCATAGAAATGGGGTCTCATAGTGATGTACATCACCATGAGACCCCATTTCTATGAGGCGTTTTTTCAAATAGCCCACTACCTTGAAAAGATTACCACATTAACAAGCTAGTGCAAGGAAGTGGGCTATTTGAAAAAATGGGGTCTCACGGTGATCTAATGCGGTAAGCTTGTCAAGGTAGTGGGTTGTTTCTAAAAATGCCTCATAGAAATGGGGTCTCACAGTGATGTACATCACCGCAAGACCCCATTTCTATGAGGCATTTTTTGAAATAGCCCAATACCTTGACAAGATTACCACATTGACAAGCCAGTCAATACATCACTATGAGACCCCATTTTTATGAGGCATTTTTTCAAACATCCCACTACCTTGACAATGTGGTAAGCTTGTCAAGGCAATGGACTATTTGAAAAGATTCCTTGTAGAAATCTTGTCAAGGAAGTGGGATATTTGAAAAAATTCCTCATAGAAATAGGGTCTCATGGTGATGTAAATCACCATGAGACCCCATTTTTATGAGGAACTGTGAGACCCCATTTTTGTGAGGCATTGACAAGGTAGTGGGTTGTTTGAAAAAATGCCTCATAGAAAGGGGGTCTCATGGTCATGTACGTCACTGTGAGACCCCGTTTCTATGAGGCATTTTTTCAAACATCCCACTAACTTTTCAATGCGACTGCATTGACAAGCTAGATCACCATGAGACATTTCTATGAGGAATTTGTTCAAACAACCCACCACCTTGCCAATGATACCACATTGACAAGCTAGTGAGCTCACTACCTTGTAATAGGGACCTTGGAATGGAGTATGACATCTATCAAAACATAAAAAGGGGGGATTTTCACGATTGTTATGGTTGCAATTTCCTTAGTAGACACATGCTAAATGTGGATGCATAGACAAGGCACATGAACTATTTGACAAAATGCCTCCACCAAGATGAATAAACAAGTGCAATAAGAACACAAGGAAAATGGAAAGCTAATTTTTTTTAGGTATTTCTACCTTGCAATAATTTATTAAATGGGACTTTGCTTTGTAGCCATTTCCTAACATATGACCTACCAATATAATGTCCACAAATAGACATCTATGCAAAATGTGGTAGCATAGACAAAGCTCACATGAATCTTTTGATGGAATGCCTTAAAGAAATGTGGTCTCATGAAATGTCATGATTGCAAGATAAGCACAAAATGGATTTTTTAAAATAAATTACAAAATTTCAAGAAGATACAATTGGCTTCGGTATAAATCCAAATTCCACAACTTTTGTCAACATCCTACCTTTGGAACAAGGTATCTAGGCATCAATAAAATCATTGAAAGAAAAGGGGATTATTTGAAAAAAAAAATTGGTAGTCATGTATAGAAAATTTGGTAGCAGAGACAAGGAAATCAGCTATTTGAAAAACTTCCTCAAAGAAATGTGGTCTCATGGTGATGCGCATCACCATGAGACCACATTTCTTTGAGGCATTTTTTCAAATAGTTGATTGCCTTGTCTATATTGTTTGATATAATGCTTTGGTAGACATGCATGGAAAATTTGATAGCATAGACAAGGCAATTAGTTGTTTGAAAAAATTCCTCAAAGAAATGTGGTCTCATGGTGATGTGCATCACCATGAGACCACAGCGCTGAGCATTTTCCAAGCAGTTGATTCCTTGTCTGTTGATGATAGAATGCTTTGGTGGACATGCATGGAAAAGGTTAGCATGGACAAGGAAATCAACTATTTGAAAAAATTCCTCAAATAAATGTGGTCTCATGGTGATGCACATCACCATGAGACCACATTTCTTTGAGGCATTTTTTCAAACAACTAATTTCCTTGTCTATGTTGTTTGATAAAATGCTTTGGTAGACATGCATGGAAATTTTGGTAGAATAGATAAGGCAATCAATTGTTTGAAAAAATGCCTCAAAGAAATGTGGTCTTTGTGCATCACCATGAGACCACATCTCTTTGAGGTATTTTTTCAAACATTCGATTTCCATGTCTATGTTATTTCATAAGATGCTTTGGTAGACACATATGGAAAATTTGGTAGCATAGAAAGGCAATCAGCTACTTTAGTAGAATTGTTTGACAAAATGCCTCAATGAGATATGTCATCATGGACTAAAATGATTGCAATATATGCACAAAATGAATTTTTTGAAAAGGATTTATTAAATTTCAAGAAAATACAATTTCTAGGTGTAAAACCAAATTACACTGCATTTTCCAACATCCCCCATGCCTATACCAAAATGGAAGCTTTGGAAAGGGGTACATATGCACATCCATAAAAAAGGATTGAGAAATGATGTATTATATTACATGTACTTATAACTACTCTCATATATATGTGTATACAAAATGTGGAAGCATACACAAGGTAGGTCAATTGTTTAACAAAATTCTTCAAAGAGATGTAGTTTAAAATGTAATTGGAAAGTGTAAAGAATTGTGTAGTTTAAAATGTGCCAAGAGGGGCTAAGGTTATAATGAAAAACAAACAATTATGAACATGGAATATGAATAATAACAAAATCAAAGAATTTTATTAAGCATGTATGATAAGGGATGATAAAGAAACATAATAGAATTAAGGAAAATGTAAAAAAAATGTGTAAAGACTTCACATACCTAAAAACCGAAGATTCAAATGGAGGAGTTCTACCCAATTATGTAGTCTTTGTTTCTTCTTGCATCAAAATCCTCAAAAATTTGAGTTTTTTACAAGCTTGTTTCATTTTCAACGTTCAATTGATTATCACTCTTGAATAGAATTACTAACAACAATACAAATAACCAATGTATAATGTTAAATTTCTACAATTCAATCACAATTAACATTGCAACACTAAAAAAATTAAGATTTGAATTGATATATATCAAATTCGATGTGAAAACTCTATTATTTCCTCCTTCCTAAGTTGGAAAAGCATAAAAAGGTGGTGGAAAGTTCATGCAAAGGTGGTAGAATGTGAAAAATTTGCATGTGCACTTCCCAACAACATCAAAAAGCTTCTTTTTGTCAAAACATGCACATAACCAAGAGAATAACAGAGCATGTGGGCCTAGATCATGAGTGTGTTGACTTTTTTACCATTTTAGAGAAATCCAAAATGCATTCACATTATAATGCGCTTGTATTATAACACAAGCACATTTTATCTTGCTATACAAAACAACTATATCTCAACTTCTTCAAAATGCACTTGCATTATTAAAATGTTGATTTTTTAAAGGTTTTTTTTTTCTCTCTCTCTCCTTATCCATCCATCCCTCATTAGCCATATAGTTCTCTCACTTAATCATAAACCCTAAACCTAAAACCTCAACCCTAGACACTATGCCTTAAACCCTAATCCCTCAACCCTATACCCTTAAACACTTAATACCTTAACCCTTAAATCCTAAACCCTAATCTCTCTCTCTTTCTCTCTCTCTCGTCTCCCCCTGCCCCCTCTCC
>VDFB02360523.1:34693-108625 GCA_007258455.2 Sequoia sempervirens
CTCTCTCCTCCCTCTCTCTCTACCTCCTCTCTCGATCTCTCGGCTCCACCCTCTCCCTCTCTCTCTCTCTCCTCCCTCATCTCCTCCCACTCCCTCTCTCACTCCTCACCCACTCCCTCTCTATTGCACTCCCTCTCTCTCCCTCTATCTTAGGTCTCACCCTCTGGAAAAGTACCTAGATAACTCTCTCTCTCTCTCACTCCATCTATCTATTTCCCACTCCCTCTCTCTCTAGCACCCTACCTAGATAACCCTCTCTCTCTCTCCCTCTCTCTCAGGTCTCTCTCCCACTCCCCTCTCTCTCTCTCTCCCTCTCTCCCTCCAACCCTACCTAGATAAGTTCCTCTCACTCCAACCCATTCTCTCCCACTCCCTCTCTCCCTCTCGCCCTCTCTCTCGAGTCTCTCTCTCCCACCCCCACTCCCTCTCTCAGGTATCTCTCTCCCTCTCTCCCTCTCATTCTACTTAGACAACTCTCTCTCTTGGGAATATCCAAGCCTTAGGCTTGGTATTTTCTTTGGAAAACCAACCCAAAGGCTTGGAGTGCCTTCCCAACATCCAAAGACGCGTTTTCACAAATTCTACAATATTTCACATAATCATGTTCATGCTAAGCATCAGGTTTGTATGTGTTTCAAGGTTGAACAAATCAAACACCTGGGTAATGCTAGGCTCTCTCTTAGTTATCTAATGATGTAATTTTTTTCACATTTTCAAAATGGTAAGCCTTTCATCTTTAATTTATTTTGTTTGTGTGTCTACATTTTTTGGAAAAAACAATGTTTGGTATTTTTCTTTATACATTAACCATTCATCAAAATTTCAAATAAATTACATTTTTAGAAACTAGACTCCATTCTACACATATTAAGAAAAAATTCATTTTCAATTATTTTCAAAACTTATAAGGGTAGCACAGCCAAAATTCTATTTTTTAGGAAGTGTCCATTTTGAAAATTAGTAAAAAATTAAATATTCATTAAAAAATTATCAAAAAAATTAGGCATAAACTACATGTTGTTAGCTAATTTCTCACCAAATCAATTTTAAAAATACCAAAAAAAAAAAAGTTAACCTTTTGAGGGAGCCACAAAAGTCACTATCTTATGTTTTTTTGACAAAAACAACACCCATTTTTGTGGCTCCCTCTTTTGAACCCCTTAATATCTACCATTCTCAAGAAAAAAATAGTAGTTTAGAAAGTAGACTCAGAGCTCTACCATCTATGTTTTTGTTGCATCTAAATTTTTTTAGTATAACTATCCTCAATTTCACATCCAAGGTCAATATTTCCTAATTTCAAAAGAAAAAAAATGGCCACTTAAGACCCCTTTTGGACCCCCATCTTTTTGCACTTACCCATAACACACTATTCAAAAACACATTCTTTATTAGATAGATATAAAGGCATAATATCTAACCTTAATAAAACTTATAGTTTTTTCCTACATATGATAGGTCAGTATTTCCTGATTTCAGAAGAAGAAAAAAAGTGGCCACTAAAGACCCCTTTTTGGCCCCCCGTCTTTTCACACTTAAGAAATATCAATGTTCATCCTTGATTCTTAGTTGATGATATCTTAAGCATAGATCAATCTTTGAAAACATTTTCGCTCCTTGCATCCGATCAAAGAGATCATCAATATGTGGCAACAGATACTTATTTTTATCATTGCTTTGTTATGCAACCAATAATCAATACGTAAACATAGTGTATTGGTCATCTTTCTTCTTCACAAAGATTACTAGCACTCCCTAAGGTGAAACAATGGGTCTTATCAATCCTTTAGACAATAACTCTTACAATTATGCCTTTAACTCCATTAATTCAGTTGTGGTCATCCTATAAGGTACTTTCGATATAGGTTCCAACATTAGTGCTATGTCGATGGAGAAATCAAATATCCTCTTAGGAGGTAATCCAAGTAACTCATCTGGAAATACATCCACAAATTTTCATAAAATGGGATATTTCTCCATATTCATTTTTCTAGATTCCAACACCTCACCTTCTTCAACATCTTGGGAGCCTTGAGGTTCATTCTATACTACATCATCTTGAAAAATGAACTCCTTGCATTCCTCAAGTTTCTCCCTTTTTTTACAAAGAGTTGACAACCTTTCTTATTTTCTCTATGCATTTGTACAACGGATATTTTCCATAACTTAATCCCTCTAGGTGTTCCTTGTAATGACACCCTGTTACCTAGATCGTCTAAGAATTTAACTATTTTTGCATGACAATCTACTTTGGCCCTATGTTTCTATAACCGGTTCATCGCTAAGATGACATCATAATATCCTAAGGGAGATACGTATAGATTCACTTCCATAGAGAAACTTGGAAGTTCAACCCTTGCTTTAAATAGGCATTGACTTACTTCAGCTCTTGTCTTGTTTGCATATTCAACAACTCAAGACTTTTCCATGTAGCCATCTTTTCTAAACATTTGACTAGCTATTCTAGGAGAAATAAAAAATTTGGTGGCACCAATATCTATTAAAATTGAAATGAGAATTCTAAAAAAAGTACAAGTGAGACTTCCATTGAGATAATCTGGTACTTTGCTTGCCGATTATCCATTACAACATGAATCTTTTGTTGATTTGTAGCTCTTTTAGGTGGAAGAGAGTTACCATGTGGCTGTGACCCTGATGGTTTTCTTGGATAATTACTCACATAATGAGCCCCACCATATGTATAACACCCTTTCACCGGTCCCCTCCTTTTCACAGATCTTTCATAATTACTTTCATTTCCACCAACATTGTTCTTAAAGTTGTTAATATTGTTATTCTTTCCCCTTTGATCTCTCCTTGGTTCATTCCAATTATTTTGGGGTTCCTTGTCCCCTTGCTTTTGAAAATTTTTCCCTTCACTAGGATTCCTTGGAGCTTGATTGGTGCATGTCCATCCGAACTTCTTTTTATTTCTCTCTCGATAGGTTGAGATAGACGTAAGCCTTTGTTCCTATTTAATTGCCTTCTCCTACACCAATTCCATGGTAGCTAGACCATGCACGTCTACCTCACCACCTATTTTTACATTAAGACCCATGATAAACTTCCTTCTACAAAATCTCTCATCATTTTGGTACATAGGTGTGTACTTTAGGAGTCAAGTGAATATTTCCCAATACTTGTTCATTGAGAAGTCACCTTGCCTCAAATTTTGGAAGTTAGTGAGCTTTTCATCATAGAAGAGTTTGGGAAACCATCACTTTCAGAAAATTTCTACAAATTCACTCCAAGTGAGACTTTAGGAACTAAGCCCAAGCTCCATTTTCTTATTCATCCACCAATTGGATGCTTTGTCAACAAACTAAAATGCTCCCAAAACAGCTTTAGTGACCTCAGAGTAATTTTTTATTTTGAAATACTTCTCCATCTTTCTAAGCCATGCTTTTTCCACATCTCCAATAGTACTACCTTCAAATTTTGGTGGTGTGATATTTCTCATGTCATGGGATAACTCACCTGTCAATCACTTCCTTTTGGATCTCTCAAACTGATATTGTGACTTATCATTCTCATGATCATTAGATTGAGTGTGGTCATGGGAATTCTCCCCTTCTTCTTCATTGTTAGGATCTTCTTCTTAATTATTTAGGACTTATTTTTCCTCTCTTTCCTTTCCCCTAACTTCTTGTTTGATGTTTCCTATTTTTTCTATAGTTTCATCCATGATAGCCAAAATGCAATCCAACTTAGCTTCGACATTCTTAGCAACTTGACCTACTTCTTGACTTCACCCATAGTCAGTTCTTGTCCTAACCATTTTTCCAAGAATAATTATACCTAGAGAATTCATTTTAATTAGATCTATGAAGGTTTTCTCAATGCTAACAACATTCAAAATATCTATCATTCACATAAGAACTTCTATAAAAAGATCTCATTCATAATTTTTCCAAACATTTTTTCATTATAATCAATAAGGATTTCAATTTCCTTGAGTTTACATATCTAATGACTATTCAAATAGTCTAAGGGAGAGTATCCCTCAGATTCACTTTTTGATACACAACTTTGTGGGGTATAACCCTCATATTTTTGCTCATATACATCATTGAAACAGAAATAACCCTCTAATCTATAACTAGACACATAGTTTGGAGGTACATAACCCTTTGAATCACCACTTGAGGCTATTACAATAACTTCCACTAAGGGAAGAACACGAGGATCCCTAAATATCATGACTAGACTAACACTACATTCTGAGCGCATATCCTTGGAAAGTGATAAAGAGTTTGACATAACTCCAAGGAGATAAAAGGTAAGAAGTTGAATTTGGCAGCCTCTTTCATCCTTATCCTCTCTTGACTGATTCATGAAAAGGAATGACTAAAGTCTCGGTATCACTCAGCCAAATGGCATTATCATAATTGGTTCCCTCAATGGTTCAAACTAGGGCTTCTTATTCCTTCTTGGCTCGTAGGTAGCACTCATTTCTTATTACTAACTTTCTTGTAGTCATCTTGAGACACAACATCCTGGCACAAGAATTTCCAAACATTAGACTCATATAATGTTGGATTGGAAACATAGTGAGAACATAAGTTCCAGAGCTGAACCTGGTAGCTTTGATACCACATGTAACATTCCCATTGTTCTTTCCAATGATTTTCTATATTTTTACCCACAAGTGAATAGTTTATGCATCTAACATTATGAGAAAATAAAAAATTTCTTTTCTTTTCAATAATAAATGCACCATTTGAAACATAACCTTTCCAAACTTTTCCATTGCATAATCAAAGAATCTTTTCAATAATATAAGTATGATTTTGTGCTTTACATAAATATATCCAAGATAACATTTCACATTTGCAAATTCCATTTAGAAGAACACATGATTATATACATAGCTTCAATAAGCTTACATGAACTAGAAATACCAGTGATCCAAAATGTCCTTTCCCAAATATTGGCCACCAACTACATGAGGAGAAGCACCACTCAAGTGTTTTTCCACCAACCATGGACTTATTGTGGTCCCCCACACATCTACCAAAACTTGGTAAGATGGACCTCGCTTTGATGAAGAGATTGGTTTGGCAGCCTCATCCTTCATATAGCCTTTCTCGAGCATAGTGATGTGTTTTACATATCTAGAGCTTACCACAAATTCTACTTCTATATATGATAATCCTAGCCTAGTATGTACTTGGATCACAGTGAAATGAGAGTGTAAACAGTGGCTACCTATACTACTTTGGAAAAAGATTCATCACCCAATACTTCAAGTGAGGGTCATCTATTTCACCATAATAATTGCTCAATTTTTATTTGACCATTAGTATTCCATTCTAAGGTTATCCCCTTTCCCATGGATTATCCTAACCCTAGGAACAACCTTCCCATTAACTCATATCTAAATGACATTACTACAAATATCTCAAACAACTCTATCTTGTGCTACGCACCTAGAGTATTTTCATACTACGTATAGTACTAACATTCTACATATATTATAAATAGTATACATTTGTATAAAACCCAATATAGTATAAACCAAAAACAAAAGGTTTCACAAATACAAGAAACAACCAAGAGACATGCAAGCATGTCCAAGCACCATAACACACATAAAAGAAAATCTTTCCAAACATGACAACATAATAAACAATCTTTCCAACATAATAACAAATGAGTAGAAATCAACATGTTTGTTTAAAACTCCAATTGATTATTCCTCCCTCCTAGCTTAATGGCTCAAGATCGCTTCAACTTCCTATGAGAACAACCCAAATCCCACTACTAGCTTCTTACTAACTCTCTCAATAATACTAATGCAAATCAGCTAAACAACTCTCTAACTCTCAATCTCTCAACTCACTTTGCATGGAAAATACAATAGAATAACAACAAGGTAATCAGATTGAAAAGTGTAGAAAATGGTAAAATGAGCACCTCTATATATACTAAAATGTGAGCAACCGAAAGCTACAGACAAGCTAATACTTTTTCCACCTTTCTATCCCCATGCAACAACTCATCAAACTAACTTAGATGTTTGCAACATACAACAGTCCCCAACTTTCAAATGGTTGAGTTGACTTGTTTCAAGAGACACCAACACTATTTTATTGATTCAAATGAACAACAATCTTATTAACAATTTTCCTATTTAGTTTGCATATAGAATTCCTTCTTATATTGTTGCCAAGTTTACATTGACTAAGTCATATTGCTATGATGTTGCTTTTCTAGACTTAGGCACCACAAAAAGACTTCTTATGCATTCTGCATACTACAACACTGGTGCCACATTTCATAAACTGATGTCCTTTGAGATAGTGTGGGTTTGACTACTTCCACATTGTTAAAACTACATTCACTTCCTATTTCAATGTATACATGTAGCGGAACTCACTTCATATGTGCCTCATAGTCTTTGTTGACTTGGTCTTTTTTTTGCTTTATATGTAGGTTATACAATACAATGCTTACGATGGCAGCACCATATATGTTCCTATGCACTTCTATTAAGTGCTTCACTATTATTAACCATAGCACTATGTATTGTGCTTGATAAATATCTCAAATGATTATCAACTATATTATATATATGCCTCCTTCGTAATATATTAATATATACTCATTGAACACATGGTTATCAAATACATTAATTGTTGATTATTAGACATATATTATAAATACATAGCGAATAAAATTATGTATATGTATATATATATACAATTATATATAAATATATATTAATATATATGTAGCTAAATTATTTATTCATATATATTAATATATATTATAAATATACATAATATCATTTTAATACTTTTATAAAAACACTCATACTCTCATATCCATCGATCGACATATATACGTGAAGTGTATATATGTGTGTGTGTCACCTTAGTCCAATCGATATTCCCATACATATGGGTAATATGTACATGAGCATGCATAGGTACATCTACCTATGTATACTCATGTACATATTCACTCACATGTATGATTTTATCGTAGAAATGCACATATATACATATATATACATTTTATGCATATCTCATCGACATAACAATAAACATGTACAAGGAAGGATTTCCACTCAACATCAAGACTTAATCACATTCCTCAATCCAAACATTCATAAAATAAGGTCAAAAACCAATATAAACATTCACAACAAAATTGTAGATCACTTACCATTTACCTAAACTAAGTTGACTCAACTAGGACCAACTAGGGTGTGAGTGTGTGAATGCTCAATAAGTCTGAATTAAAGGTTACCAAACCAAGTTCTTCTTTTGAGTGATACTTCCCCTTTCTTCTAGAGGTTTGAACCTATTCCTACATCTAACTTAGTACATCATAACAGTAGTTAGCCGAATCAATACATTCATATGCATTGCATATATTTCACATACATAATCATTATAAAACATTAAATTGAAACAAACATTCATTCATCATATTTCCATCAAGATTCATATATAAAACACATTCACTTATATTAAAGCAATTTAACAAACAAGGTGATAGTAAATAGGTAATAACACACAGGGTGTAACAAGGAGAATGAATCGATGCTTGTTGTAAGCAAGACACATGGCCTACACTTAAATGTGAAACACCCGCCACCTTCAATTTCTAGTGACTATTGGCAAGCCACCTAGGATTTCTTTTGTGTGATTTCTTTCAATACAAAGGATTTTATCGATGTCTATATCTCATTCACTAAATTCCCATCACATCACCTTACTAAGTTCATTTATTTTGAGGCAATTTGGATGTACTTTTAGCATTAATTTCCTTCAAGAGAACTCTACTAAATTTCTCTCCCCATTCTATATATCAGCTTCATCACTATTTACTTGCACCATGTTAATTTTTGCTTCAAGCATGTCGAGCACATCGAGTGACAAGGCTTTGGAGGTTAGGGGAAATTTTTTGGTCATTGAGGGAGTTGAGTGCAACACCGTTTGTAGGTTGGTCATAGACCAACTTAGGGAAATATTCCTAATCTGCAATGATGTGGAAGAGGATGTAATTCGTAAGATCATTGGTGAACACTTTATGTCCTAGGTGCACATTCACATTTCTGGTCTACTCGAGTGTTTCCTATACAACATCATGCACACCTCTGGAAGTTTTGAATGGGGGTTGCAAGCTACCAAGCATTTGGTTAGACCACGATATTTTTGTGCATTAAACACGCCTTGAGAGCTCTTTTTGTACATCCAAGTGTGGGCTTGGTTGGAGATGCAATCTGCATTGCTTTCACAATGCATAATGAGTGAGTTGTTCAATCAGTTGCCTTGTTGTGTGCTGGACTAAAGCGCAATATGGAGACCTTCACCCACTTCATTGAGTTCAACGAGAACCTCTTCTCCCCTTTGTAGATCGAGCATATGCAAGAATTTATTGAGGCCATCAGGGTCCTCATCTTTACCCTTTACGTCTAAGTCCCCTTGTGCTGCTAAATCCCTCTTTTTGTGATGATGTAAAATATATGATTTATGATAAATATGTAAATATATCTCTTTTTTGGCTTTCAAACTACTCTATATAATGGGAATGTCTTGGAAATATTTTGTTTGCTTTTATGTTCATTGCTTTCATGTGATAAGCTTTTCAGTTTACGATCATGATGAGTGACTTTAGTTTTTATGGATGTATTTCCTATGAAATCTTCTTTTCTACAAGTAGCTTATCTTTTTGCAAACACATCACTATTGATGAAGTGATATTCAGCCTTGAATGCACTAGTTATTAGTTTCTATGTAGGTTTTGGAAATACTTCAGAGTCCACCTTAGTTATGAAAACCTGCTCATACACCGCCTTGCTAAAATAATTTTGAAACACTTTAATCTACTCATTAACCCCTTCCTACTTTTACAAATATCACTTAGAATATTAGCCACCACTTAACTTGAAAACAACGGCGGGGATGAAGAGGTTTTGGGAACCCCATTGGGAACTAACAAAGGTTTCCAAACCTCATAATAAGCTACCAAGTCTCTTTATTGTTTCAATCTTTTCCCATTTGGTTCACTTTTTTGGTCATATAGTCATTTCGGGGACTGTTGATCAAGTAACAACTACCACAAACACTAACACAAAAGGAATTTAAAGATTAAGCTTGTCGGGTGGAAAAGAAGTTCAAAAACTTCGTCGGTATCTGACATAGGTTTGCAAACTTGGTTAAAGACCAACAAAGACAAACTTTTGATTTAGCTAAGTACTTGGTGGGGTTTTGCTTTATTTTGAAAGGGGTGACTGAAAGTGACGACAACATTATCAAACCTTCTTTCATTATCTTTGTTCAAAATTCATTAGGAATAATTCAAGTTGATTGTCACGATTAATGATGCACATTGACTATAATAGCTTGTTACTTGTGCAATCTAATGTCCACTAACCTCTACTTCGACTACAATTTCAACTATCAAATCACTAGCAAGAACTGAATGTAAAGGGGTCAAGCATATTGTAGATCTAAAAGCATGCTACATGAAGTTTACATAATTAAATTAATAAACATATTACACTTCTCATTTACAACACCAAATAATTAATTCACAAAAATACTTTCTTGAATAATCACTTGATTATCAATAATTAATAATTTAATCACTATTACAAATCTCATTCTAATAATACAACATTAAAAGACAACAAATTTTATTATTGCAATTTTTTAAATAAATATTATACAACTATATAAAACTTACTTAAATTTATATTAAGTATAATATATTCATGTAAAAAGCATTTTACTATTTTACAATAACTTTATTAAGAGTGATATAAATATAAAACTATTTTGAATAATTTATATTAAATATAATATATACATATGATTTTTCAGGTAAAAAACATTTTACCCTTTTACAATAAATTTATTAAGAATGAGTTAAATATAAAACTATTTTTGAATAATTTATGTTAAATGTAATATACTCTGTAAAAAACATTTTACTCTTTTAAAATAACTTTATTAAAAGTGATTTAAATATAAAACTATTTTTGAATTATGGATTGTGGCCCATTAAAGATCAGATTTTAATCCGTCAAATCTCATTCTCTCCGCCACCGCAATCTATAATTTCTAAATAAACAAGAAATAAATAAATAAATCCAAAAATATTTTTCTTGAACGTTCTCACGTCTCTTATATATTTTTCCTGATCTGTAGCACTTACGTCGCTCTCTTAAACACGTAACTTCGTTGATCTGATCTGCCAAAAACGTAAATATCAAATTATATGCGGCCACAAGGAGTTTCAATCGGAGAGATTTCCTTTCATTTTGGATGCACAAATTTGAAGAATCGAGAGAGTTCTGTTATTTTTGTTAAGTAAATATGACATCAATAATGGCCCTGCAGGTGGATCCTAGCAGTGGATACTGCAATACAAATTCTATTTACTACAGCAAGCGAAAGCCATTAAATCTTCCCCAAGACGAGTACTTGAGCCTACCAGCTTTCGTCTCGCAGCATTCACACACTGGCAAGATCGCTTTCATTGACTCTGTAACAGGATACAAAATCACCTTCCCCCAGCTATGGCAGAGTGTCAGATCGTTAGCAGCAGGGTTAGCCGAAATGGGCATCAAGAAAGGCGATGTAATTCTCCTCCTCTCGCCCAATTCGGTGTACTTCCCCGTCATCTGCATGGCAATTATGTCTGTGGGCGCTATTGTCACAACCACTAATCCACTTAACACGGCTGCAGAGATCAGAAAGCAGGCCACAGACTCATCTGCTGTCCTGGCCTTCGTTACATCAGAACTGGTAAACAAATTGGCTGATGCCAAACTACCACTAGTTCTGATATCAACAGTGCCAGGCTTCAGTCAGGAAACAACCAACAAAGATGGTGCCTCTGCCACAAGGTCTTTGGCGGACCTCATGGCCACAGAACCTGCCAAAGCCCCCAATGTCCGAATCAAGCAGGATGACACTGCTACCTTGCTTTACTCCTCTGGCACCACTGGCCTCAGCAAAGGTGTCATCTCCACCCACAGAAACCTCATATCCATGGCCTGTGTTTTCATAAAGCCTAACCTTTCTGATAATTGTTATTTGTGCACTGTGCCCATGTTTCACATCTATGGCCTTGCGGTTTTTGCATGTGGGCTGCTGGCCTCTGGGTCAACTATTGTTGTTCTATCTAAGTTTGAGCTAGGGGAAATGCTTGGGGCCATTGAAAAGTACGGAGTGACCTATTTGCCTGTTGTACCTCCAATATTGCTGGCTCTAACAAAAACACAGATTGCCAGGAAGTATGATTTGAAGTCTCTGCATTCTGTGTTTTGTGGTGGGGCACCCCTCAGCAAGGAGTTAACTGAAGAGTTTATTTCTAGATTTCCCTCCGTCACAATAATGCAGGTAAGTTAGCCCTCCTTGTTTTGGGTCTTTTTTTAACCTCATTTTTTTTTAAGAAGAAAAGATTCTGAAATAATGTGATAACAAGGTTTGAAATCATTCATGTTTTGGTTCACCTTTCAAAATCCATGAAATTTACAACAATTGTCTAAATCATCAATGTTTTGGGTCACCTTTCAAAATCCATGAAATTTACAACAATTGTCTAAATCATTAATGTTTTGGATCACCTTCAGGCTTAATTAGACATCTGTGGCTTCAATGAATAACATATTTTAAACCATGGATGTCTCAGATCCAAAACATCCAAGATTTTGAAATTTATCATACATTACATCTTATGTTTTAGATCACCCTTCGTGAAGACCATAGATCACGAAAGGTGATATCAAATGTGGATGCTTTCAGAAATTATGATGACATGACTTTCTAGAAGAAAAAAGTTTTGTTTTGTTTTCAACATTTCGACATTGGAAGCTTTAAGCCTTGTTTTTCTTTTCTGATTGGGGTAACATTTTTTTCCAGGGTTATGGGCTGACAGAAACAACAGCAATAGGAGCATCCACAGACACCCAAGAGGAGAGCAGACACTACGGAACAGCAGGCATGTTGTCCCCAAATACGGATGCAAAGATAGTGGATCCTGATTCTGGCCTTGCTCTCCCTCCAAATCAGAGGGGAGAGTTATGGCTTCGGGGCCCAACAATTATGAAAGGTGTGGAATTTTTTTCTTCCTTCCCTTTGCTTGTGAACATGTGGTTAGTTTGTGATTGAAATTAATTAAGGTTACCAAAAACTGCAGTGAACATTTGGTAAGTTTGTGATGGAATGAAAATGGAGCAAGCATCGGATGCAATACACAATGTCATTTGCTTAAATACCCCTTATATTTCTCCTGATTAAACTTTTCTTTCTGGTCTCAAAGTATTTTCAATTTAATTTTGCATTAGGCCTAATAGATGATGTTTCAAGTGCTGCCAAGCTCACAAGCTTGTCCTAGTAACCCTGAAAGTCAACTAAACTCAAATGCTGTGAAATTCACAATATCTGTGCACCGAAAGTTCTTGCAGATATGTGTTCTCGTTAAAAAGTCATTTTCTATGCATCGCCAAAAGGTTCCCATGAGAAGATGATCACTAAACCTATAACCTGTTGCATTCAATTGCAGGCTACTTTAGCAATCCAGAAGCTACTAGTTCAGCTAGGGACGGAAATGGCTGGCTACGTACAGGCGACCTCTGCTACATTGATAATGAAGGCTACGTCTTTGTAGTAGACAGGCTGAAAGAACTGATAAAATACAAAGGTTATCAGGTATTAAGCTTCATTTCTTTCCATATAATTGATTTAGCTTTAGCTTGATAGTTTTTGGATTTGATCATGTAAACAATTTTCTTTCTATTCAATGCTCTCTTATGATGGATCATGGAATATAATCTGAAACATTGATGAAAATTGTTTACATGATCAAATCCAGAAATTATCAAACTAATCTATCATCAACTGTGAAAATTTCATGTATTTGATAAGATTGACTTGTTATGATGATTTGATATTCCATGCATTGATTTATAGGTTGCTCCAGCAGAATTAGAAGCACTTCTGCTTTCTCATCCTGAGATTGCTGATGTCGCAGTGATACCGTAAGTAGTAATTGATTTTGCATTCTCACTTCTAGCATGAAACATCTACAATACCAATCTCTTTGAAACAGACTTAAATGCTGATACCTTATTCAACTCCTATTCAGTACTCAGAGAGTTTTGTACTACTGAAAAAACTCTTGAGCACAACATTGGTAATCATGAGTTTCTATGTTGTATGACGGATCGTTGAAATTGTTGTTCTTTGGTGCAGGTTTCCAGACAAAGAAGCAGGGCAAGTTCCAATGGCGTATATTGTAAGGAAACAGGGCAGCACACTCTCTGAAGCTAGTGTTGTCGACTTTGTTGCCAAACAGGTCATTTGCTTTTAAAATATTGAAACTTGAGCACAGCTCATTGAGTTTAGATTTCTCATTATTAGATTGGAATTTTAGGATTTCCTTCAAGCTCTTCAAGTGCTGTGTAATAATGAGTAGTATGTCTCATTTCAGGTGGCACCTTACAAGAAGGTTCGCAGGGTAGCTTTTGTGAGTGGAATTCCAAAAACTGCAGCGGGAAAGACACTAAGAAAGGATTTGATCAGACTTTCCACATCAAGACTTTGAAGGCAAAAAATTCTCTTTTGATGGCAAAAGATGCAAACAAAACCATTTTAGACAGAGGAAATTAGAGTCAGGGAAGGGAACATCTGAGTGTAGCAAATACAAGCAGATTACGTATCTGCATATATATGTGGTCTGTAATGATGAAGACCAAGATTAGAGTTTCTCAATTTATGCATCCTAGGAAAATATACCTAGACAAGACTTGCTATTACTCCTCCTTGTTTGGACATAAAATTATTGTTGTCCGTAGGAAAAAAAGTTGTAGCCTTTCCACGATATAAATGAAAATTGAATTTGCACTTGCATACGAATATTCTGCTCAGATTTTGTGTAATGAATACCATGACAAGTTAGCAGAAAAAGTGAGAGTATGATTAATTTCATATAGGTAGCAATTTCGCATGGAAATTTTGGATTAACTAAACTGGTAAATCAGTTCCAAATCACCCGAAGGTTGTACCTTTAAATTGTGGTTTAGGTTTGACTCCAATATTGTAATGTTTACTTTTGGGATCTTTTTTAAAACAATAATAATAGTTTTATTAAGATTAAGAGATTGTCGGTAATAATAAAAAAATAAAAAAAAATTAGCACAATATTCAAGGAGTTATATTGTGAATTCCTCAGCAAACATTACAAATCTGTTGAATTCAAAGATCTCATCCTTAATAGTGACAATACCAAGGACTCCATCCCTAGAATGTCAAAGGTAGGAAAAGACCCTATTTCTCCAAACCTTAGTTCACCTCATGAGTCTGAACCCATCCAAGTTGCAAATAATCTAGAATTCACAATTGATAGCTTGATGTATTTGCTAGACTATTGCTGATTAATATTTTTTGATGGATTGGCACTTTAATCCTCGATAGTAATTGTATGCTTCAATAAATGATAGCTATTTGAATAGATTTTTGGAGTATATTTACTGTTGAATATTAATATATTTCAATTGATTTCTCAAATTTCACTTGATATTTGAATGTGTGTTCTTGAATGAATTGATGATCGAATGTTTTGATGATTGAATGATTGGATGCTTGAGTGATTTGATGATTGGATGATTTGATGGACTTATTGTTGTTTGCTTGATTGATCTTTTTGATATTTTGATTGCTTGATTTCTTGATGGATAGATGAGTGATGATTGCTGATTGAATGCCAATGAACTGATTTGCCATTTTATATCCATTTCTTGACAGAGTCACCACCCTTCATAATAAATGAGTCATTACCCTTCATTGTTTTTTGAGCATAACAATTTATTTCCAAATTGATTGATAGATTTATTCCTCCTTTTATTCCTTCACAAGGAAATGATCCCTCTTTTATATCTTATCATTAAGGGAGTCACAACCTTTCACATTAAGAATCAGAATCTTTCACATTAAAAGGAGTCACATAATATTTATTCTTAATTGATTGATTAAATGTTGTTATGGATATCCTTCTCAAATGAAATGATCTCTCTTATATCTTCAAGTTTGAGGAGTCACACCTCTTCATTATTTTTTCCTTTTTGAAAGAGACACAACTATTCCTCTTCCTCTTAATTGTTGGTCTGAAATCCTTTAAATTTAAGTTTAATTAAATATTTTTAATTCAAAAATATTGCTAACCTTGTTTATTCTTATAATCTTAATTTTTGCTGCATCTGGATTTGATTGTGTGCTAGTTTTTTCATTGACAGTTTAGATCATACACAACGATCCATCATCAAAATGAAAAGTGAAGAAGATGAGAAGGTGTTAGTTGCAGACCCAACAGATTAAAAAGATAGAAGTTGGACAGAGAGAGGGGGGTCGAAGTTAGACAAAGAGAAGGGGGTTGAGAAAAAAGAATTAAAAAAATCAAGACAATAAATAAATGAATACCACCTAAAACCACAATTACCAAAAACCACTAAAACTCAAAATTCCAAAGTCCAGTCAAAGCGATGAAGCAGCTGAGCGAGTGCCCACTCGACAGCCAAAAATAAATAAAAATTCCCAGGCATCCTCAACGAAAATTTCAAAGAAAAAAAACAGTTCATAGCTTTTAAATATAAAAAGGTTCAAACTGGAGAAGCAAAAAGGTCCAGATTTCCCAGTCAAATTATTTTTAAAAATTAAGAAAGCGTATGTTTTTTCCAGGTTCGTTCAAGAGTCGCGCAGGTTAGGTGGAAGAATCCGTCCCCTTTTACTTTGACCCTCTGCGTTTTCACAGGCGGACAGACCAGGTTAGAAACCAACCAAATCAACTGGACAAATTGATGATTTAAAAGAGTACACTTTAATCCATGTTTTTTTTGTTTTTTTGGAATGTTCTTATATAAATTTTTAATCATGGAAAAATATAATTTTAAATTTTAAAATAAGTTGTTAAAAAAATGAGGGGTCTTGAAGAAGTACCATATATTATCAAAAAATTTAAGTGGTTACACAAAAAAAAACTTATTTTTTAATATTTAGTTTTAATATTGTTTTCAAAATTTTAACTATACAAATTATTATTAATATCATTAATATAATAAATTTTAAAATGATTCTTAAAAATAAGTAGAAAATAAATATCAAGGAGCCACCAACTCCACAAAAAATTATAAAATAAGTTGAATAATAACTCATAACCAAAATAAATTAAGCATATGCATGATGAGTGCACTAAGACTTAACTTTGTGCATGATTAGTAGGTCTCAATCGTACTCTTTTCCTTATCCTATGGACTTCAATTGTAATAGTGAAAATTTAAAATTTAAATAAAAATGTCTTCCCTCTTATAAAAAGTTAAAAGCTTTCAACTTAAATGATTATTTAAACTATAAAATTAAACTTAAAATAATTATTTAAAATTTAAATTTAAATATTATTTAAACTGTATTTAAAATTATATAATTTATTTAATCATTACTTATTATTGCATAATTAATTATATTATTGTATTTTAATAATTATCATTCATATATTATATTATTTAAATTATTATTTAATATCAAACATCAATCAATTTTCAAAAATTTCCCTTCTAAAATAGATCAATATATGATATTAATTAATAATTAATATTGTTATACCAATATTAAGCATTGCATGTGATTATATCATTAAATATCATTAAATATTATTTAAATTATTGACAAACAATAATCAATGATGATTATTTATAGGAATGTAAATTAGTGAAAGGAATAAGTTAAGTAGGTCCCACATGTGCCACTTAAGTAGTCAAAGCTTAACTTGTTCCTTTTCTTGGCTAATTTTCATTCCCCTAAGTAGTCATCATTGGGCTATCATTGTTGCAATCAACAACAAGCAATTCAAATAAAATTTAATAATATATAATGATAGTTAATAGGCCAAACCCCATCAGTCTCAGTGTGTCGATCATGGGTCCACAACCACCACTGACTGACAAGTCACAACTAGTACTAGTGTGTTGTCCCACCTATGTCCATAATACCAATAGGTATGGGGACTTTGCCAAACCCCCCTACAATATTTATTTATTTGGTTTTTCAAAGGTTTTTTAGCAAGTTTTATTTTTTTATTTTTTTTGCAAACGTTAAAGTGTACAATCGTATAATAACACAAGTAGGGTAAAAAATTGTATGTTTTCACATTAGCCAAAATAGGCCAAATGTTATATCAATATTCATCTCTCAACCCTTTTGGATCCAATATCAAAGTTTGTTTAGTTTTAGGGAGCTATATGTGATTTTTTTCCTATAAAACTCTCATATGAAGCACATCCAAAAAACATTTTGTCGAACATTTTTTAAACCCCAAATCTACAATAAGCCCAACAAATCTATAAGCTCCAAATCTGCAAAACAAAAACCCACATAAAACTCTTATGCATTAAAATGTCACAAATTTTTGATGCATTGTCATGCACTCATCTTCACATGAAATCTACTCAAACAAGAGTTATACAAAATATGGGAGCTCGCATCTCCCTTAACCATGAATAAACATTTGATACCACTTGTTAAAAAAATAATTCAATATATGCATAATGAATAATACATTTCGTATGTAACCACATGAGAGAAAAGAATGTATGCAAGCTTACAAAATAATCATAATGAAAATATCAAATAGTCAAGGCACAAGATAACACAAGATACACCATAGGAAAACCCTTATAGAGGGAAAAAAACTCATCCTCCAAAAGCATCCATACATTATGTATTATTTAGTAATAAATTATTGCAATGCACTTACAAAGTTTCCATGAATATTTTTGAAACATCGAGCTTATTCATAGTGGATTCATGTTAATGACTATGGAGTAATTTTGACTTAGTTTTTTATTAATAGTTTGTTTTTCATTATATTTTCATAGTGGATCCATGTTTGAAAACCTATAAGGGGGTTGATTGAGGTAGACTCCTCCTTTAACCTTTGTTTTTGTATGGTTCCCTTTAGTGAATTTATAATTGTGAATCAATTTTAGAGGATTCTATGGAAGTTTACACAAAATGATATAAAACAAGCATGACTTAAATTTGTTGTTTAGATGCTCAAAAAGTTATAGGATTTTGTTTGTCATTTTCAAGGCCACCCTACCCAGTCATGGCCACCTTGTTAGCCTCCAAAAATAATCACGAACCACCCACTAGGCTACTACTTGTCTATTTCAAGCCCTAAATCATCACATTTTTTAATCCAAATTAATACCAAAGGTCCCAAATAGTTTCCTAGATCCATCCTTGTCCAAAAATCAACATTTCATTAGTTTCAATATTACTCTAATTTTTTATTTTCATTTCAATTTCCACTCAAAATCAAGACTTTAAGTTTATATAAGGCTTTCGTGTATAACTTGTAGATTAGAAACTAAAAATTATTGGGTTACCTCCTCTTAACATCCATATCACTCCATTCTAGTTTCAAGACCCCATTATTTTAGTTATTAGGTGAAATTTTCATATTACATTCCATGTTGCCTCCATAGTCTATATTGAAAGCATTGATATCTTTCAAGTTTACTATTAATCCCACATATTTTGTTGGTCATTGATATGTGGGAATATTTAAGGACCCAAGATAGGCTATTAATAGGCTCCTTGCAAAATCTAAAGTCTCTCTACCACTTTCCTTGGTGATTTCCTTCCTTATGGCTATCAAGAAAAGGCATTGCTTCCTATAGGCTATTTTTTTCCTATGGAAGCATTGAGGTGAGCTCATGTATTGCTTTCAAATTTCATAGGCAAGTGTAAAATCATATTTCTAACATTTCTTCCACAAATTCCACTTTTCAATCTAGGTCCATCTTATACCCCATTTTATTATTTTTCCATGCAATAGAATAGTCATTTTAAATTTCCAATTCTTGATCACATCCAATTAGCATAGTTTAGCATAGCATTTGAATGGTTTTATGCATCCCAAATTATTAATGGTTGTTAATTAAGGTTTGGCTAGTTGGAGATGGTCTTAGATTAAGTTACTCATCATTTTCATTTACTTAGCCTTGGCATGACCATAATTTACATCTACTTTACACATTATTGTTTGTGTAAATAGCTTCTTTTGTGCAAGGCACTATGAGTTATAGTGGATACTACATTTTTTCTTTTTATACTATTTAATTATCTTGGACAACCTATTCTCATCCAAAGAAGATGTATCTATTGGTTATAGAGGTTCATCTTCTTTAACATTTACTTTCTACTCTTCCTCAATGATAATTGCACAAAAATAGGCTTCGCCCATCATCTTGACCTTGGTTAACTTCCATTTGGATTGAATGAGTGAACACATGATTCTACAATTTTTAGAACTCATGTTTCTTTGATATGAATGCACCCTACTTTGTAGAGATGTTGTGGAAGGTATTAGTGTAGGCATAAATTAACTAGTCACATCCTTTCCATAGTTGTTTCCACTAAATCTAGTCATAATTATAGAAATCTTCATGATAGTTTTCATTCTTGAAGGATTAAAGTATTTTTTCTCATGTTGGATCAAATATTATTTGTATCCAATCCTCCTCCCACAAAGCTTGGGCTTGCCCCCAAATATTGATAATTGAAGATTGTTTAGAATTATGATCTCGAACATTTATTCATCAACACACAAGAACTTATAACCATTTATCTAATTTTTCTTTACATACTTTACCCTCAAACACAAGAAATTGTACATTCACTTGGAACCTAAGGGGACTCAACTGCCAAAATTTGTACCTAATGATTGAGTGACCTATTCAAGGAATTTTGTAAATTGGTTGAAAAACATGTTTGTTGTTATTCAAGATTCTTTATAATTTGATCTTTTATCATCATATGAACTACATCTTGCACTTCTTCCATATGAGCTCAATTAAATCACCTTATGCTTGATAATATTATGGATCTTCTGGCTTTAATTTGAGCTTCAAATACTTCAATATCACTTTATAGCATATGGAAAATTAACCATTCTAATACTTGTTAGTCTATTTCTACCCTCAAGCCTAAATATCTTTTAAACAAGGTTCCCTTGGAGTTTTAAGGTCATGTGTCTCGTCCTAGGTTTCAAAGTTTTGAAGGGTGAATTTTGTCCATGTTATATAAAGCATAAATAATCACTCAAAAGGGTATTAGACATCAAAATAAAAACATATCGAATCCTCAAAGCTCACATTCATTGAAAGGGAGGGAAGTTTTATTCTTTGAAATAGTCAAAAAAAAGAAAAAAATGAGAGCTTTATGGTTTAGGGGATGTTGCATGATAGTTGAACCAAGAGTGTTGAAATAGTCTTCATCAATGTTGGTGTAAGTAGGGCACACAAATCTTGAGTTTAAGGTACATTAAAAATATCATGGAGGATTAATGGCACATTACAAAGATCATGGAGTAATGACACATTACAGAGATCATTCAAACCTTCTTATGAAATATTGATGCATGAATATATAAACCTTGAGTTGTGCATGAACCAACTGAATCATTGATTAATTGTGTGCCAAAACAACAGTATAGGTCTTAGTAAAAATTTGGTGCATCACCTCCATATGATTTAGGTTCATTCTATATTATTTCTCTTCCATTTCCCTCAACAAAAAATACTATTTTAAGCTATTTTAGGTGATAAACCAAGGGAACCAACCCTCTCTGGAAACTCATCTTGGTATATAGGCAACCCACAAGCCCCAGGATGTTTCCATGCTTGTTAGGAGGGTAGAGAGTTTGAATATCACTCTCTAGGGTGTACTTAGTTTGATAACAAAACCAATGGCTAATATCCCAAGAGGTCTAAAGGACATGCTCTAAATGAGGATTTATAAGTGTTGTGTCGATGCAAAAATAAATGGAGAAACATGGCTCAAATAAAGAAAAATACTATAACTTGAATAGAATTTTTTATTAATCTAAGTATGTGTTTTGTGCATGGCATGGTCTCAAACAAGACATGTATGGTTGTGTTTCTTCTCCTATTTATGCTATATTTTCCTTCTAATTGATCTTTACATATATATACTTATAAATTAAACATAGTTGAGAAGGTAAAGTTTGTTATAGAAGCTAAAATAATTGAGATGGTTGAACAATTATGTATGACTAGATTTGGCATCCAATTATTTGGATTTTAGTTGCATGTTGTATTGATAAGTGAATGTTGGAAATAGGATGCCATTTAATTGCAAATCCTAAACATTAATTATTTCATGTATCTCCTAGATTCTTGGAATGTGTTCAACAACAATAAGATTAGGATGAGATTAATTATTTGGATGAAATAAATCATGAAATTGGCATTTGCAGTTATTCCTAAATAATAGGAGCATGTGGGTGCACACATGGTAAGGTGAAACTCACCTTGTGTCCAATTAACTATACGAAGTAACAATTAACACTTTTGAATGCATGTAAAGATCCTAGGAGTTAGGATTTGATGTTTGCATGCTTGAAGTTCAGTTAAGTTGTTAAGTTGTTAGTTTAGTTTAGTTTAGTTTAGTTCAATTCGTTCATTTCGGTTTATTATCTTTAGTTGCATGCAAGTGCATGTTGCATGCATGTTGGTTATTTTGAGTTGCATGTAGTTAGCTTCAGTTAACTTGTAATGCATGGCTAATAACATTGAGTTGTATGATAGATAACAGGGACTACCTCTAGTTAACAAGGGATGACCATTCTTTGGGAATGGTGTTGAGTAAATGTTTTAGTTAACTATAAAGCACTTGAAGCCAACTTGGGTGCCCAAGATGCTTTATTGGATTTACCTCTCATGCATGATAAGATATTTTTGAAGGCTCAGTTAAGTAGCTTTACTTAAGGGTGCCAACTTTGAGGAAGAGCTTTGGAATTATCACCGAAGTGAAGGAGAAGTTGTAGCTTCAGTTTGGGACACTCAAATGCATGAAGCACATGTTGTAAGCTTTAGTCTTCACTGAATAACTCAACTTGAAGGAATATGGTGTACCTTTTCAAGGGCTTGAGCTTGTGCATTGTAATTATCACCATTTGGAGATTACAAGGTTGCATATTGTCTCTATATCTCATTCAAGTTGAATAGAGTTTTAAATTGTTATTGCAGGTGTGAAGAAGATTGGTAAAGACAAAAGAAGCATTCTCAAGCAAGAATTGGAGCTATTGTAATTTAGAGATTGAATAATAGAATAATTCTTGGTGGATTTTTTTTCCCGAAAGGGTTTCTCCATGGTATATCTTGTGTGATCCTTCTAATATCCTGTCTAGTTCTTCTATCAACTTCTCTCTTCATTCTACAACAGTAAAATGAGTTAATCAAGATAATCATCCACAAATAATTTATGTAACAAAGAAAAGACTTACTTATAACAACAATACTGAAGTTTTACAGAGTATTAAGCTAAGAAAACACCTCATTTTTTAACATGTCTTACATTGGAACTACTCTAGTTGTGTTGAGTTGCAATTTACTTGAATTGAGATATTTTGTGATGTTATAAGATGTTGTGCAAGATCTTGTGTTGAATTTTGGACCATGTTCCTTGTGTGGTAATGCAAACATGTGTATATGTGGGGAAAAATCAAATATAGTTGTTTATGGAACTATGCAACACAATCTTTAGAATTGTGTAAATAGTGCATGATGCAAAAGGTTGTGTGAGAGATGTAGGATACCTTCTAGCTTGTGCAACATGATTCCTAGCATTACATGAGTGGTATATGGAATCAAAATTTCTACACAATTGTGCAACATGATTCTCGGCACTACTTGAGTTACATGTGATGTGAGGATTTGCATGTAAGCATAATTACTTGGTTTGTGGAAATACTTGTTTGTGTGAGACATGGTTACTTGTGTTGCACATAGGTTACAATATGGTTAGTACTGTTGTGTAAATATCATATGATGTAGGGAGCTTGCATAGAAGATTATGCAACTGCATAACTTTGTGAATGGCCAAACCCAGTGCACAAGTGTACCTAGTAGTGGGTAGATCATCTTGTGACACAAAAAAAAAATGATAGAAGAGACCTATAAATAGGAATGTTGATGATGCAAATAGAATATCATGACCTAACAAAGAAAGAAAAATTGAAAATTGATGATAATATCCACATATATTCACCAACTAAAAATTCTAGAAATAATAATAATAAATGACTATTCACTATATCTACCTAGAAAACTAATTTGATCTAAATATATTGCCTACTCAATAAAAAATAACAAACCAAATAATTAATAATCCAATAACAAGATCTGGAAAATAGTTATTTATGTGATTCCTTCTTAGCTTTCTCACAACGGACATATGTAAAACATGACTATAACTCGGGGCCCTTTATTCCCCACAATTTTTTTGCTCTATTGAAGCTCAAAAAAACGTGTTATTGTTTGAGCTCTTTATCTCCCCTCTTTTTCTTTTGTATTTGGAAAAATGTCCATACCAACTGTTCTAATTTATAGGAATAAAAAAGGGAAGGTAAGTTACCATGTTTTTCATCTCAATATAATCATATTCAATACACTTTTTCAATACCGACCGAACAATATATACTATCATTCTATCATTCTTTTCAACATCTTAATCAATGGACACTCTCATTATTGTGTTTAATAATTTCAACAAATTCCTAATCAATTTACATACTGAAATTCTACATCACTCAATTTTTTCCTAAACCATTTCTTTTTTAATATTTATGTTTAGGCATTACCCCCAAGAAGAGTGTGTTCACTGCTATGATAAGAAACTTAGAAACTGTATTGAGAATGTCAAATTTATTAGATGTGGGTATTCATTGAAATATTCAAAATTTATATATGTATGGTGTATATTCATTTTAAAGAGTTTGGAGTGCATTTCATACAACTTGTTATGTTGATGTATTATCATGTATAATATGTTTAACAATAATTTTGAATCGTTTTAGATAATTCTTTAATAACGAAAGCATTTTATACTTGGCACCCTCATATCCCAATATAAAGTAAGTATAAATTTGTTAGTCTAAGTTAAAATTCTATAGTTACCCTTGTTCCTATGGCCATGTTTGTTTACTACAAATTGAATACATTGTAAGTAGTCACTTTTTGCCTATGTTGAACCACTATATAACCGCAATGTCATATGCCTTCTTCTCCATTATTGGCTTCATTCATTAGGGTTTCTATGGATTGAGGTCATTCACAACTAAGCCTAAAGCAAATCAATTTATTCACTCATTTCTTTAATTTGTTCATTTTTTGTTTAAAAATGGTGAAAGACATAAAGATGATAGGCTTAAGAGTGAGGATCACTGTAAGGTTCTAGTCTCATTGCCCTCAAATATCTCAAATGTATTATCATCATCTATGTCACTCACATTGATCATAATTCAAACCCTATATAGTAAATGCCTCCTCCATCATCCACATGTCAATTGCAACAACAAAGATGTTTGAGATGATGTATATACTTGTGCCTACAAATAGACATTTCAAGGGATTATGTGATGTTTATTATTCATTATTAATGGTCATGGTAAACTCACATTTTATTGAGTGCTTTGGAAGAGAAATGCACCAAGACATTCCTTCACTCCACATAATTTTATTATCTTTGTTCCTTTTTTACCTTTAAACTTAGTATAAATAAAATTATTTGTTGATAAAATATTGTGTTATTTTGGTTTTATGGTGCACCTTTTAAATCAAGGTTTTGATCTTTGTATTGTTGTGTCATGTATGGTAACCATTTTAATCCATTTCATCAAATTTATTCTAGAGAAAGATATTCAATTTATATGGATTATATATTTATTATAATTATTGAAAATATATTTCTTTACTTTTGATCCTACCCAATTCTATCATGTTAAATACAATTCTTTTATACTAACATGTCAAGGTAGATTACAATATTATTGTAACATGTCCATTGTTCTACCCATTGTTTTTACTATGTTTTACTCAAAAGTAAAGTTTAAGCTACTAACATTATGAGCCAATAAAAAAATTTCCTTTTCACATTAATAATAAGATGCACATTTGAAGCATAACCATTCCCAACTTTCTCATTGCATAACATAGAATCTTTCCAATAATTCAAGAATTGATTTCACATCACATAATTACATGATTTAATATTTCGCATTTTCAATATCTCAATAAGAATAGAGTTATATGTTTACATACTTAGTTTCTATGAGATCAATGGTAAAGATACATAAATTGAGTACAACAGACTAGATGTCCCCAATGTTGGTGCATACCTCCTAGATGTCCCCATCACTTGGTGCATACATTCTAGGTGTCCCCAAACTAATGCTACATCCTCAAATCCTAGTCGCCAACTATATGAGAGAGAGCATCACTCAAGTGATTTTCTACCAACCATGGACTTATTGTGGTCCCTTGCACATCTACCATACTCGTAAGATGGCCCTACCCTTCGACAAAGAGATTGGTTTGGTTACCCCATAATCTTGACCTTCTTGAGCATAGTAATGTGTCCTACATATCTAGAGCTACCACACATTGGTTTCCTTGCCTAGATTGTAAACATGGATCGCAATGAACTGATAGTGTAAACAGTGGCTACTTACACTACTTTGGCCAAAGAATTCAACACCCAGTACTTCGAGTGAGATTCATTTTTCTACCCACTCTTAAGCTCGATTTGGTATTGACCATTAGCATAACACACATTTACCTTAAGGTGAAAAAATATTCAACAAGGTAATTCCCTTAACCATGGATTACCCTAACCTCAAGAATACCCAAATATATAATAAACTAATTATCTAGGTTACACCCTTACCCATGGATTTCACTAACCCCAAGTATAACCACACTAACCATACATATACACAAACTAGTGACTAGCTAGGTTACCCCCTTTCCCATGGATTTTGCTAACCCCGGGAATAACCCTACTAACCTCTTATTTAAATTGACATATTCATAAATGCACTATAGGATAGCAATTATTTCCTTATTTCATTTCTGATGCAATATCCATATAAACTAATGAACTAAGTATAGCTCTAACAGCCTTTAAGCCATACATATTTTAACATTATATAAATCTAATCCCCATAATAGGGTTCACTAATTCGAGACTCAATCAAAAATCACACAAGCATATTCCATTCTAGGAATTAACTAAGTTTATAATAACATGCATATCATGCATACATAGATTATTCCAAAGCTAGGAAATAACTAGTACTTCATAAGAACAAGCATATCATGCATTCAAACAATCTTTCCAAATGAAGGTATTATATTCAAATAGCCTTTCAAACATAAGTAAAGGAAGAATAGAAATTAGCATGCCTAGCTATAAATTATAATTTGAAAATGTTTCCTTCCAACCTTAGCCTTCACCTCCACGAATGCTACTTCTCCAAAGCTCGACTAACTTCCAACCACTAGCCCCTTGCAAATTATCTCAACAATACAATTGTAAAATAACAAAGCAACTCACTAACTCTCAAGATTTCTAATTCACTTGCACATAAAATACAACAGAATAATGACAAAGAAATTAGATTAAGAAGTGTGTAACAAATAATAGGAAGAGCACCTCTATATATAATAAAATTTGAGCTTCCAAAGGCTGCAAACAAGCTAGCAATTTTGGGATGAATACCTAGACATTGTGTAGAGATGGAAACGTGAAAGGGGGACAGGTGTAGGAGTGGAGGAAAGAATTTGAAATCTTCTGAGGCAGGAGAGGGAGATGCAGAAGGAGAGGATGGTGATGGTGACTGGGCTAGAGAGGGTGTTCTTGGAGGTCTGCCGCTAGTCAGGGGGATCTCTTCTTCCTCCTAGGACAAGTTGCTTCTTGTTGAGAGTAGGTTGTTGGACTTTTCTACCTTTGGTAGTTGTATGTGGGTTGTGGGTGCAGTTGTTGGTGTTCACTTTTCTATGGGAGCAGTGTCTATGTTGATGGGCTCCTGGTGTCTGTGGGTGTGCCCTTTCTTGTGCTTGTGGCTTGTTGATGTCATGGGTTGTGGGGAGGATGAAGCTCTTGGTTGGATTATTTCCTTTGTTGTGTTGTGGATCGAGGCTCATTGTTTGATGTTGGTGATGTGCTTGGTTGAGGGGGGTGGCAGTTCTAGGTTTTGTTCTTATTGTTGTTTGGTGGTGCGGCTCTTGGAGTGGGTGGGGGTTGTTCTCCCCTCTTCTTGCCTGGTGTTTTGGTTTTGCAACTCTCCTTTCAGTTGGTGTGTGTGCGCTTAGGGTTCTCTGAGATGGCTTGGTGGTTGGATGGGCTTATTTTGTTCCTATTCAGTGTAATAAGAAGGCTTGGATAATTTTTGTGATGGCATGTTCTCCTACTTGGTTCCTTTTGGTTTCCCTTTGCCCCTTTCAACTAGTTTGGTGGTGCTCTTGTGGGAGTTCTTTCTCTTAGAGAGTCTTAGGTTCTGATGTTTCTCTTGAAAAGTGGTGGTGTTTTCTTCTAGATGGTTCTATGGAGTTTTTTCCTATATGTGGCTCTGACCAGCATATTAGGGTAGCTAGACGGTTTTATTTTTTGGCCTTCTCCATGTTTCCTTCCTATAGGGGCTCCTCTTTTTCATTTGGGGCTTATTTTCTTATGCTCTCTTTGGGTGTGGATCTCTAGTGGTCTTTTAGCCTATGCTTCTTCTTGAAGTTTTGTGTTGCCTCCTCTTGGTCTTATGAGGAGTTGTCTGGGTTTCTCCTCTTTTTGGTTTTTTTTAACCAACTATGTTTTTTGTTGTTTGGTGTTTTGGTGGCCTTTTGGTAGTTGTTTTCGTTCCCCCTCAAGCATTTTTTGAGGTTGCAGATGTTTTCTATATGGCCTTTTGGTTGTGAACCCCCCTAAGTTGTTGAAGATTATCTTTATGTTGGGAGCTTGTTATTTAACGAAGGATGTTTTGGGGTTATGGTGGAAGATGTCAGAGGTTTAAATGCTTTTTTTCCTAGCTAGTGTTGGTTTTCTAATGGTTGGGTTTTCTCTGTTGAATCTACTTGATTTGTTACTTGTTATTTGTCTTGTTCCTTCCTGTCAATTCCTGATGTGTATGATGCTTAAGGAGGATGTGGTTTCTCTTCCCACTAAAGTCAGTTGCCACTGGGTTTTTCATCTTAATTCTCCTATAGAGGGGGAGATTGTTCCTACTAAGGTGGAACCCTCTTCTATTGAGGTGAAGGTGATAGTTTTCTTGTTGAGGTGGAGCTTTGGGGGGCAGGGGCATAGCAGTTTTGGTGGGAAGGTACTCCATTTCTTTCTCTCTGCCAGAGGGGATCCTTCTCCTTTAGAGGTGGAAGTTGGGATGGTTGATCATGTGGGATGGTGTTGCAGGGAGACTGATAAGGCCTTTAATTTTCTTGGCTCTTATTTGGTTGTTGAGCAAATGGTTTTTTGCAGCTTGGTTGCTTGGTTGCCTGATTATCTTAGGTGGTTACTATTTTTTTTATTAGGGGTCTAATGGTGTCTTACGTTGTTATGCAGGTTATTTTTCTTGGCTCAATGGTGTCTTCCATGAGTAGTTGTTTTGTTGATGTCTGGCAGATGCAGGCGGGTTCTATGAGTATCTAAAATGGTTTATGGTCCTAGCTAAAACCAAGTTGTTAAAGGGTCTTAGGCCCTTGCTTGTTTGTAAGATGCACTGTGTGCAGTCATGTTAATCTTTAGAGGTTGTTGTGGGGTTGTTGTTGGTTTATGAAGTATCTTAATTACAACTTTCTTTCCTTTGTATTGGGTTCTGGACCCCATCAAAACTTATATTTTACCTCTAATAGAAAAAAAGCTAGCAATTTTTCCACCTTCATAATCACATGCAATGACTTAGTTGATTAACTCACAGATTTGCAACACATAACAATCCGCATTCTTCCAATGGTTGATTCAGCCTCTTTATGAGAGACAACGTGACTCTTTTACTAAGTCAAGGGATAGCAATGAAAATCTACAAGTTTCCTACTAAGTTTACAAGTCGACTACCCTCTCATATTTCTACCAACACTTCATTGACTGAGTATAACATTTATCAAAATGTTGTAGGGTAAAAGCATAAAGTTGTGTCACACTTTCAGACAAATAAATAGTTCTAAGTGAAACATTTTCAGATGGAAAAGTTTCAGCCGAATAGGTTTTGACCAAAACCACATGGCCTATACATGGCACACAAGGTTTCAGTTGAATCAAAAAAAAAAAAAAAAATTCCCTTGTTGCTTTGAAATTGGCTTATTTTATGTGTGGGGTGTATAGAGAAAGGATTTCAGATGAAACCCTTTCTATAGAAACATTTTCTACCGAAAATATCTATGTAGCATCCTAGTTGACAATCAACTTAGCATTTTTTAGAATTTTCTAGAACTTTCAACTTCAACTAAATATTTCTTCAATTAGAATGTTTTTTTTTTTAAAAAGAAAAATACCCTTTTGTAGAGCTCAGAGTGGTGAATCCAAATATGTAAATTTTTCAATATTTGTATTAGTTTTAATATATTTTATTTTTAAAATATTGCAAGTACGTTGTTAAAGTTAAAAAAGAGGTTGAATAAAAAATTTCAAAATAGTAAAACATATTAAAAAATATTAAAAAATATATGGGGTGCTAGAGGAGAGAGCCCTCTTCAAAAGGGTATAATTTGTTTTTTGAAAATGATTTTAAAAAATAGAAAATAGTTGATGTCCCATGAAAACTACCAAATTCTAACAAGTTTGAGTTTAAAACGTTATTATGAGAAAAATATCATCAAAATTTGATATATTTTTTTCCATGCACTAGATATTGAAGTTGCCTATTTGAAGAAAAAAAAATTAGGGAGAAATGAAGTTTTTTTCAATTTTTTTCTTGACAGCCTGTGAAGTCACTTTTTCTAAAATTTTCAGCATTCCAAAATCTATTCTTAAATTGATAAAAAAAATGAAAACATTTTTTTTTTAAATTGAAAAATTACAAAAATAAACTTCGTCAAAAGTTCTGCATTTCATTAGTTTACATCATTTTGAAATTCAAAACATAAAGACCACTTTTACGTGGTCGAAGTTCAATTTTTTTTTTGTTGTTGGTTGATTCCTTTATAAAGTGTGACATAGGTTTGTGCTTTTACCCTGTACCTATACATGACACAAATTTTAGACTTATTGTTTGCTTCACATACTTTAGACTTGGAGCCACATATTCATATCTTAGTGCCCCAAAAGATAACGCTACCAAAGACTTATTCTATTTGTTAGAATTTGCATTTAATCTCTTTGCAACGTATAAGTTATATTCCTTCTTTCAAGTGTGGTGAATAATCCTTTATTGACTTAGTCTTTCTCTTGCTCTATGTGTAGATTTTAGCCACAACATTGTAAATATTACAATGCTATACTATGTGCTTCACTATATTGATTGCACTTTAATATGTTTAACAACAATGTTAACTTATGTGTTTTCCTTTACACAAATACAACACTTTATAAAATGTGTTATCAATATATAAATCAAGCATTATATCATTATGTATATATATTTATGTAAACCACACAATATATATATATATATAATCACATTCACTTGATTATTAAATGCATCTATTGCCAATAGATATAAGTTTATATTAAATAATCATATATATATATGCATGTCTATATATGTATATGTGTATATATGTATATACGTTTCTACAAACATACTATATACATACATATTATATTAATATATATAATATGTTTTATATATATCATTATTTCAATTATCAAATTCAAACACATATATGCACGTACTCATCGATCAATGTATATACATGAAGTGTGTATATATATATACATGTCATTTTTATCCAATCAATACTCCTATACATATGGGTCATCCATTCATGAGCATGCGTAGATATGTCTACCTACGTATACCCATGCACATATATATTCACATGTATGAGTTATCATGGAAATGTACATATATACATATATGCATTATATGTATATACTTCATCGATCAATATATACCAATAATAACACACAAAGAAGAACTCCCACCCAATATAAAGACTCGATAGTATAACTTTAGTCAAAATACTCATAGAACAATATCATAAACTAATACAAAACATTCACAACCAAGACAAAAGGTTACTTACTATTCACCCAAATTGACTTGACTCAACTTAGACCAACTGTGTGAGTGTGTGTATGCTCAATTAGGTTCATCAAGGTTACCAAACCAAGTTCTTCTCTTGAGTGATACTCCCCCTCTCTCCGGGGAGGTTTGAGCCTATTCTTGCATCTAGCTTAGTACATCATAACAGTAGTTAGCTGATAACAATACAATCATATGCATCATATATTTCATTGTAAGAATCATTATAAAATATCAACTTGAATTAAACATTCATTCATCATATTCCATCAAGATTTATATGCAAAACACAATCATATATACATAAGCATTTTTAACCCATCAAGGTAAAAGTAAATAGGTAATAACACAATGGGGTGTAACAAATATAATTTTTAAAAAATAAGTTGATTATAAATAGGAGAATGTTTTTATTTGTAATTGTGCTATAAATGTTAGGAAATTTTTCTTAACTTTGCAACCTAATGTTAAGTGGAAAAAAATAAATTTTGGGTTATAGATCACAATAATACAATTTTCAAGGCTCTAGATGTCATTTTGGTCCCCAAAAAATGTTGAAACATGCCTTAACTAGAGTACATTGTTAGGATGACATGGACTTATTTGAGATCTACAAATTTTTAAAAGGGGATCAATTGACTTGCTAATCAAAATTTAAATGACATCTACAAGTTGGATGTCCCACATTAGAAAGCTAAGAGCATTTATGACACATAAGGGTTGTGAGAGGGGGTTACACTTGTTGACCAACTTGTGATGCATGTTATGACATGTCATAAGGCATTTTTAGATAGAGATAATGGAGTTAAAATGAATCATCCACATTGGTGAATTAATTATGATAAGCTTATGAAAAGTGGAAGGAACATGTTATTTTTAGCATGTGGACTCATCTTGGGATTTGACCATTAGATTTTTTATTGGTGGATTAGAAACCATATTTTTGTTGGTTTGAGCTCTAAGTTTTATAGTTATTATTTGATGGTTTCATGCATTTATTAGAATTAAGATGGATTTTTTATAGAAATTTTTGTAGGTATTGTTATGTTGCAATAATTTCTCTAGATATCTTGTTAGTAATACTCCCATAAAGGCATAGATTCTATAAATGTATTATAACCATTGATTATTGAAATATATTCAATATGATTGTGACCTAGTTGCACTTTTTTGGATTAAAAATAGAGGATAAGGGTCATTGCATGATACTTTTGTGTTCTTTTCTAAACTCATATTACTTGGTGATAGTAATCAAGAGAACCACCTTAAAACTCAAAATCAATGAAGTATGGGTTGTGTTACTCTTAGAGGAGATGCAAAATAAACTTTTAAATATTATAAAAAGGCCATATATTTTCATGGAAGATTGGAGGGTAAATACAAGAAGAATGATAAGAAGAAATAAAAGTATAAATCCAAATTTTGTGGGAGATACAAATCTCCTTTGAATTTCAAGGCTAAGTGTTAAAATTTTGCAAAGATTGGGAAATACCATGGAGATTAAAAAGAGGAGAAAAAAGAGAAAAATTATTTAGATGATGATTTTAAAAAATATTTTGAAGATGATTAAGGTGACTTTTTCATGACCTTTGTAACTCATTCATGAAAAGGTGTTCGATTGATAGACTTTAGAGCCTCCTTCCATGTGAGCTCCATCAAAGTTATTTTCAAAGTATAAAAATATGATGGTGTGAAGTTGTACCTTGGCGACAACTCTCACTAAGTATTTGGTCATGGTAGATTCCATATTCAATTTTTAGATGGATGAGTGAAGGAGGTCAATGATGTGTTGCACATCCCTAGTTTTCTATAAAAACCTATTATCAATTAGGAAACTCAATAATAGAGGTGTGTGGTTTGATATCTCTAGTGAAGGTTATAAGATGTTGTGAGGAGCTATAGCACTTGCTAAGGATGTTCTTTTAAACTCTTTGTTTCAACTAGATGCATACACTATCCAATATAATAGTTATATTCCTATAGAAAAGAGATTTATAGAATCTTCTCTTTCACCATCAAAACCATCAGTAAAGAGGAGTATTATGTCTACTTCTAATGGATATAATTTTTTTGGTAACTGAGTGAGCTCTTGCTATAAGGATAAAGTTACATCTAGAGAAAACAATGTTAGGACACTAGAGAATGGGCCATATATGTGATAAGGGTCTAAGGACACTAAAAAATAAAAATCTTGTTTAGGGGATCACCTACAAAACCAAAAGTAACCTTCTAAAAGAGAGAAAAGTGAGCATAAATTTGCAATAATGGATGCAAAAAAATATTAGATCAAATGTGCTCAATATGCAATACTTGCAATATGCAGTACAATGGAAATGGCAATGGATTGATTTACAAATGATAACCCCTTGGTTATATAGCCAAGGTGAGACATAGGATTAGACAATATCATGAAAATGTTTCATAATCCTGTGAAATGAGACAACTAATATTAAATTACTTAGGATACAAGAAGTAAATGACATAAGATAAGATAATATCTAATGCCAACTAAGACTTATATGAATATTCCTAGGACCAAGTAAACTTAGATTGTGAATAGGACCTACTAGGTGAACTAGTTAGGTAAAATACCAGATTCACCAACACAAAAAAATTGAGCTCATTAGATAATATTCTATCAATAAAATAATATGTACTATCTATATCAACCAACATTTTCACATTTTTCTTTTTGATCCAACCGATTACTTTGAGAGTTTGTAGTGAGCTTGTGCCATTCAATGCATGCAAGGAGATAGTAGTGTTTTTTTTTCCTTGGAATGATCATGTTTAAGTTCTACATTTGGTTCTCTTTTAAGTAATTATTTCTCTTTTTCAACTTTATTCTTAATACTCATTAGTATTTTCTCACTACTAGAACACTTATGACCCCTTAACCATTTTTTGTCACAATTCCAACAGACCTTTTTCTCTTTTATCTATCTATTGTTGAGGAGAGAGATTACTATTTTTTCTTAGATTAAAGAATTATCCCATGTATTTTTTGGTAGGATTAGTCACATTTTTTCATTTAAATCTTATGGTTTCACCTATTATGAAACTTTTGGTGGTGTTTTATTTCTCAAAATCCAATGCTAATTGCATAGCTTTTCTAATTCATACAGGGTTCCAACAAACAAGCATCATGCTTAATTTGGTTATTAATTCTATTCATGCACAGTTGTAGCCTTTGATAAGGTGCCACCTCATGAGCTTGAATTGCCAATCTCATATGTTATCAACTTATATTTAGCTATTGGCCTTAATTTTTAAAAACCTATTAGTTGGGAAAAACTTCCATTGTATGGTTTCTCATAGAAGCTTTCTAATTCATTATTAAATTCTTTGCAACTAAGTATTTTCCCTTTCTTATCACTCATCCTCCATTGGTACCATTGATAAGGTACTAATTCTTTAGGGTTATGGCAACTACCGCTGCCAAATATATTACAAAGTTTTAAGTGTTGCTCCATGATTCTTAATCATGAAACTATTTTTCTTCCATCAAACTTATGGATGCTTATTCTTGGTAGGTACAATTTTGGACCTTGAAAAAGTTGTATCCCTTGAATTTATTTTTATGGTTGTACCCACCTTGGTGGTTTTGTTGGGGCTTTAATTTTGATAATAATTCCTTCTTAAACCTATCTAATCCCCCATTTAAGGATGTTACAAATGGGTCAAATAATTTATAATTAATAAAATGTAATTCTATTTCATGTCCTTGTGGAAAATTTCCCTCAATTTTAGGTGGTGGACAATAAAAATGGTCCTTAAATTTTGTATTTGTAGAAAGGTCCTCTAATCCTAAATATGGCATGACTTCAATTATATTTTTATTTTAAAATTTTATTGAGGTAGGATATTATTTGGTGTGAGATAGAATTTATTGTTTGTGTTTAGACTAACTTTGACCACTAATTTTATGAATACATATCAAGTCTCTAACAATAAATTACAAATAACTAACACTATCTAATTTTCAAAAGGCTTTCCAAAATTATAAATTAAAAAAAAAAAAAATGAAATTTGCAAGCTATAGAGAAAATTAATGAAAAATCATAAAATTTAAATAACTTAAGCAATGCATACCATACAACTCTATTTTTTTACTTGAACCTTTATATAATGTATGCTTATAAACATAAAAAAAAATCATGTTGAAATTCAAAATCATATGTAAGTTGTGATGGAAATTAGCCCAAATTGTAGCTTTGATACTACTTGTTATGGCATTTCTCAATAATAAGTGTATAAAATCTATAAAATAGTAGACTACTTCGAGGGGGTGACCTCCAATAATCCAACAATAATATATGAATTTAATATCTAATGATATTATGATGTGGGCGAAGGTTCACTTCCTTATTTATAGGGATAACTATAGAGGGACACACCCCTTCATTCTAGTTAAGAGGGGTTAAGATAGTAACTAATTTACTAATTTTTTTGATTAGGTAAGAGTTATACTAATGTTAAGTCTAAGCATGTCACAAGTTCTTATCCCTATTATACTTAAAAATATTTAATATATACTTAGAAATATATGATATTAGGATCATAACAAGTTCACAATAGTTATAACAAAGATTTATAATAATGTATTGTGTATAACATAAGAGTATTAAACTAACAAGTAATGGTGGGAATTTTTTCCCCTTGCAAATTCCCCATTTTCATACCCTTCACCTTAGAAAATGTAATTTTGATGATGCAATCCTGACATCCACCACCTTTCCCTATCCACCCGACAACCTATTTTTGTGTCAATGGAGTAATTTTGTTAGGGATGTGTGTGCTCTGTGCAGACACTTGTTTGTCACGCTATTGTTCAAATAAGATTCCTACCTCTGGAATCTACAAAGGTGTTATGTTTCTCCATTAGACACAAACTGTAACGCCTCCTTCCCCCTTGATTGGCATAAAATGACTCTTTTTCCTCCTCTTTTCCATTCAAATTTTTTAACCTTTCATTCCATCCATCTTCTTACAACTTCTTTACCATTCTTGCAAACTTGGCTAGATTCTTCATGCATTATTGATCAACTTACACACTTTCAAGCTTCACCACCACCTCCATTGTAGTTGTAAGCTATTGATTTATTGGCTCCTCCACTTTTTTCATTGCGACAACGTTGTTGTTGGAGAGCTTACAAGCTCACTCCTTCCTCTACTTTCCTTGAGAGTGCATAGTTTTGAAGGTGATGTCCTCCATTGTCACTCATTTTTACATCATTGCATTATGTAGTAGTATATTGTTGTTTGTGTTATTGCTTGGAATCTCTATTTCCATACATTTCTTTATAATCTTTCTACATCATTGCTATTTGGCTGTTTGTGGAGGACTAATTGAGGTAGTTCTCTAAAAATAGCCCCAACATTTTCCTTGGTCTTGTGTGTAGGTTCTTTTTGGTTGGAGCTATTTGAAGAATCACATTGCAAGGAGTTTGGTACCATTTTCTCCCTCCCTTAGCAATTTGAGTATATTTAGTTAAATCATTCTTCTTGATGTACTACATTTCCATACTTTCTATGTTATCTCATCATTAGCATAAAACATTATTAGTCAAGTTGTTAGTTTGGTTTCTTGTGTTTTTAGGTCTCTCAGAAGCCCTTTGTCTATACGGACACCAACTCACCACTGAGATTCCAACATGCTGCACTGGAGTCCATATCCTACACTATTGTCCTTAGGTAGAGAATCGTTTGATCCACATGTTGGACTCTAGAAATTAGCTCATTTGACTCCTTGAAACATTCAGTTAGAAAAAGAACATTAACAACTAGATTTCTCTTCCTTTTCAACCTTAACCACTTAACCTTTTCGAAACATTTAGCAAGCTTGAGGTAGATCAGGGCAACTTGTTGCTTAGGACCCTCCCATGACTTGGCGTCTCAAAACAGTTGATCCCCCTCCTCTACAACTACAAACAATTTGTTAAAAGGTATAGAATGATTTTTTTAATTTTAAATGATTGGATGGTTAGCCTTCAACTACTTGGTTGGTGCATATTGTTATAGCATAGAGTCAAATCTAGATAAAAACATAATGACGAAGAAAAGATTAATATTCAAATGAGTTTAATATGCTTGGATCTATCTTGCTAACCCTCAAATTTCATTCTATCCTAAAACAACACCTCTACTGAATAACCAATAATTAGATTAAGAGATTCTTATATTGATCTTGGAAGGTTTTTTTAACTTGAGATGCAACTCCACAAAGTAAAACAATTTTAGAATACCTCTTAGATGCAAACCAATACATACCTAATACAAAGAACGCCAAATATGAAATGAAGGATTCTTTGAATCCCATAAAATAATTAAACAATAATGGAGATACAATGTAAAATAAAATATAAGTAATTTCTTACATTGATTTTCAAAAATAGTTTACAAAGTCATCATATATTTTATACAAACTCAAAATTGATATATATTCATATCTATTAATACAAAGAAGATCTAAAACTTGACCTAGATGAGCTTGCTCAAAAATACAAACAAAGACCAACCCTTTATATGAAAAATACAAACCCATATATAGATCTACAATGAGGGCACGTACCACTATAAAAGAAAACATGACTACTTTATATTTGTAGAGAATACTTATACCTTTGACATCATCATCTTCAATTCCCATGCACCAAAATCAACCCCCTTCTAATTTAACATCACTATGATCATTAACAACTTGAAGATCCCCATGCACAAGGTGAAAGAGTGCCCACAAAACTCATTGAAATAGAGCTTGGGAAAATGTTGTAAGTTTTTGGGCTCTACAACTCTCAAACATCAAAATAAATTAGGGTATGACTCGATCATGCCATTTCCTCCTTTGAATTTATGCCTTCTAGCATAAACAATTATTTATAGGCATATTAGGTTTGATTTGATAGCTATGGGGTCATATCAACTCACTTACTGATCATGGATTGTTAGACATCAATGGAAATAAACACATGTATCAAATATACATTAAGGAATCATGTACAACACTTTATCAATGATTTCATGTGAATAGTATTTTATCTCTAAAATATCTAAGAAAACAACCTTCTAAAGAGAAGATATATGTCAAAGTATATTAAAAATATATTAAAAATAAAAAAAAAAACCAAACAAACAAATAAGAGATGATACAATGCATACTACTTTAGTTCCATTCACATTAATGTTTCATTATAAAACAAATTCTATTGTTACTATATTCCAAATAAAAGTATTATCCACCACATGGCACATACATATGACCAAACTCATACTTCAATGGGGCCCAAGAGTTTTTCCTATTTATCAAGAAACAAAAGTTCCACCCAATAACCCCCCAACTCCTACTTTGACTATCCCCTATTTCTTTTCTTATCCAAGATCTTCTACCATAAATTGTGATCAAGTAATTTGCTTATTTTGCTAGCATCTCCTCTTCAAATAAATTTGTTAAGATTCATCTTGTAAACTATTTATATATTTGGTCCAAATGTCATTGTATGTCATAATCTCTATGATGTAATGTCATTCCATTTCCACTAATCTTAACATGAAAAGATGACAAATTTTATTTGCCCATTCCTCTTTGGGTATTTTCCACCTACTTGTTTTGCACCTAAGATGGTGTGAGCTAGTTGTTAGCTAGGCTATTAGCATTTCATCTATCCATTTTATTTTTGCTCCTATATATTGCTTTTTTTAGTGATCACATGTGGGATATAATGTTAGAAAAATGGTAGAGGAATAGCTATAATGGACACTTTAATAGATTATTGTAAACTAGATTATGCATTGTAAACCATATGGAGATTTAAACAACTATAACAATGAAATGCAAGAATAGAAAGCATAACACATAACGTAGTATTTACGTGGAGAAACCCTTTCGAGAAAAGAATCCACCAAAGAAGAGATGAATAGCTTGTATTAACAACAACTATGTTTACAATACATCCACTCTAACTCTTCTTCAATCCCTCAATATATAGACTCATAGTATGTTTACAAATCATATCTTAGTGTCTCCAACTCAACCCCTCAATATATAGACTCATGGGGGCTCAAAATACCGTCGTAAAACATTACCATGGGTCAAAACAAGGTTTAAAAATACCATGGTAAAAATCCATTCGACCCCTTACATGCTAAATATGGTCTCTTACATGACATTACACCTTCTTACAAGATGTCATAAGAATCCCTGTAAAATAGGATATGCTCTTACATTCGTCATAAACCATCAATAACTATGCAAAGATTCTCTTACATTGTCATAGATGATTCCCACGTCCAAAATAATATTCCCCACTTTTAGCCCTTATAGTTGTCATAGAATCTGTCATAACATCCTTAAAAATAGGCTTTCCATGTTATACCACTAAGTGGGCATCTTTTGACAACTAATAACATAATTTTCAAGGCACCGACATGTGGCAAAATTGCCAACTCAAAATCTCACGCCCCTTTTGATGGAGCACAAATATTTAATAACAACAAAGATATTTATCCATGGGAAAATGTAAAATAATAATAAATAAATAACTCAAGAATTTCCAAGGTTGAGATACCTTGATTCCCAACATTCTCCCACTTGTCAAAACCTTGCAAGAGATAGGGGAATCACACCATCATGGAAGATCAACTAGGTACAAGAAACAAGGCTCGTGATCTTGCTGCACCAAATGAACTTATCTGTGCTCACAAGTTCGGTAAGATAATCTACAACATTATCCTCAATGTCAATTTTCTTCAACTCAATTTTTCCATTAGTAACCATTTCTCGAACAAAATGATATTGTATATCCACATGCTTTTTCTAAGCATGATACATAGGATTCTTAGCTAAATGAATTGCACTCTGGCTATCACAACCAATCTGAATTGTCCTGCAATTGAAACCAATACTTGTACACAACCTTTGCAACCATAATGCCTCCTTTGAAACATGGGTATCATCCATATACTCTACTTTAGTGGTGGATAAAGTAACACTAGGCTACCTTTTACTCATCCAATTCACTGCTCCTCCAAATAGAGTAAACACATACCCACTGGTGGACCTTCGACTATCCAAGTCACCTACCCAATCTACATCAGCAAATCCCAACATGTCCAATGACTTGACCACATTATGAGTACCATGATAAACCAAACAATAATCAAAAGTACCTCGCAAATATCTAAACACCCTTTTAACAAAAGTCCAATGCTCTTTACCAAGGTTAGACATAAACCTGCTTAGAACTCCCACTACTTGGGCTATATCTGGTCTAGTGCAAACCATTGCATACATCAAACTACCAAAAACACTAGCATAAGGAACCTTAGACATATCCTCAATATCATCATCATAATTAAGACACATATCCAAGCTCAACTTAGTACCAACTAGAAATGGAACACTAACTAGCTTATAAACATTTATATTAAACCTCTACAAAATGATAACATACTTACTTTGACTCAACCGAAGCTTTTTATTACCATGATCTCTTCTTATTTCCATTCCAAGAATCTATTTAGCAGCCCCCATGTCTTGGGTAATTCCACAATAATGGGTTACACTTTTTGGTCAAACTTGACATTGAAATCAACATTTTTCACCAAATCTTCACTTTCTTACACCTATAGTAGCTAAACTATTAAGAATTTGAAGATGAATCAAACTAGTGATTTGTGAGATTTTGTGTGTAGATTCTAATTATATTTTTTTAAAAAATTGTGAATCCTTTTATGTAATTTTAATAACTTTTTTCTACTAAACAACATTTTTAAATTTAGTGATGTTTACTTCAGACCACGTTACTTTTTTTATAGAAAGGATACAATTCTAATTTTAAAATACAAATTTGTCACACCAATATCTAGTACATGGATATTTTTTCATAATTTTTTGCTACAAATTTTATTTTAATTAATTTTCCAAGTCATAGTAATTATATGCCAGATAAAAGTAGAACTCGAAGAGCTTCAACGAGTAATTGGAATTGACTTCCATTGACTTCAATTACAATTATCCTATTGGTCACAATATTCCACGTGCCTTGATGAGATTGGTCCCTTAGATTTCCTCTCATGTAGTTGTATTATCCTATTTGAGCCTTGTGTTCTATAAAATGCCAAATGATACTTCATTTTCATTTAAGTTTAGAATTTGTGGATGTCAGAGGAGAAAAAATTTCTTTTAAGTTTTGTTCTTTTTTCCTATTTTTTGAACCATTCTAGCGTAAAACTTTGTATGCATGTAGACATTAATTGATATCAGAGCTTTATGGATAGCTACCTATCTAAGTATCTTCTATAGCTGGTTTTGTAAGTTCGACGGAACAAGACTGTATGTTGCATCATTTAAGGGTGCATACAGAACCTACTCAGTGTCCATAAATGAAACCCTCTCTTTAAAAGCTGGCACCGTTTTATATGTAGTTGTGAAGCAATCTGGTGAAATATAAAACGGTTTTCTCTGTTTTGATTCATTCTTTGGGGAATCCATGGAGAATAACCAGGAGAAACTTTTATTTTCTAGTATTTTTATACTTTGTTTTAGAACAAATGTTCAATATTTTTGAAAATGTTCCAAAAAATATAAGTGAATGGAAATGTTTTTGTTGAAAATATTTTATTTTCCATTTTTCCATAAAATTGTTGAATGCTTAATGCTAAATCTACTTTAAGTGATAGCAAGAATTGGTGATATTCCATGAAATCTTATGTCAAATCTTTTGGTTCCATGATGTCCAAGTTTATCATTTCAATTAGAAATGTTGATAAAAAATGTTCAAAGAAATAATAGAGATATACATATATATATAAAGGTCCCTTTGAGATTAACAACAAATATCGCATCATTACCCGAGAGTGACCCTAGTGCAACCATGACCTAGTTATCAAAGACTTGGGATTGAACGGAAGTCAATCTTTGCTCTGTGAATGCAGAATTTCCCCTTAGGTTGTCTTTGTTCCATATATTTCAAGAAGGATAGGCTCTTTGCAGTCTTGTCTATGGAGATTTTATTCAACATGTTTACTGTGAATAAAACCGTCATCAACAATATACACAATGATCCTCTTCACTCCTAAGAAATCCCAACTTCGATACATAAGCATCAAACTTTTGATACCACATTTTGGTTGACTATTTTAAACCATACAAAGATCTTTTTAACCTACAAAGAAATTTTTCTTTTCCCTTCACAAAAAAACCATCAGGTTGTCACATATAAATCTCCTCCTCAAGATCCCCATGCAAAAAATAAAATTAACATCCATTCGCTCTATCTCAAAATCACAAGCAACAACGATAGATGATAAGAATCTAATAGAAGTTAGTTTAGCGAAAGGAGAGAAAATTTCACCAAAATCAACTCCCTATCTTTGGGAGTCGTCCTTAGCCACTAATCTAACCTTATACCTTTCCAAGTGACCATCTACTCTAAATTTCTTTTTAAATACCCATTTACATCCGATGGGATTTCTTCCTTTGGGAAAATCAACAAGATCCCAGGTGTTATAGTTTTCCAATGCCATCATCTCCTCTTGCATAGCTTGCAACCAAGACTCATTTTCCTCTGAAGAGAGAACCTCCCTATAAGATCTAAGTTCATCGTCAACACTTAATAAAGCAAATATACAACAAAAATTAGGTGGGCTATACTTGTCAACTGGATTTTGTTGTCTTGTGGATCTTCTGAGAATAGGAGAATGAGGATCTTGTTGTTCTTGACCTTGCTCAAACTCTTCCTAATTTTCTTCCTCATGTTCTTCAATTTGATTAGTAATTTCATTTGATACCTCATCTTCTTCCTCCTCATCCTCAATTCCAACTTTGTGTTCTTCCCGAGGTGCATCTTTTTGCTTAATTTCAAAGTGCACTCTCTTTTCCTTATCTTTTTCCTTTAGTTGTTCAGGATTAGAAGTAACACTAAGCTCCCTGAAAATCATATCTCTAGAAAAGATTATTTTCTTGGTTAGAGGATTCCATAACTTATAACCTTTTACATTATCACCATATCCAATGAAAATGCACTTTTCATCTTTTGGATCCAGCTTAGTCTATTTTTCTTTAGGCACATGAACATAAGCCTCACAGCCAAATATACTTAAATGTGAAATAGAAGGTTTCTTACCTATCCACATTTCATAAGGTGTTGTTTCAAGAGCCTTACAAGGAGATCTATTCAACAAGTAACAAACAATACTTCTAGCTCTTTCCATAATTATTTGATTCATCCTTTCTGCCACTCCATTCTGTTGAGGAGTGTAAGGAGTAGTTTTATGTCTAACAATTCCTGCGTGCTTACAAACTTCATCAAATTCCTTAGAATAGTATTGCCCTCCATTATCAGACCTCAAAACCTTAATATTACAATATGTTTCTTTAAGTTTTTTAAACTTAGTGAAAACTTCATATTTATGCCTCATAAAATATAACCAAGTATATCTTGAAACATCATCAATGAAGGAGACAAAATATCTATATTTTCTAATTGATTTCACATCCATAGGACCAAATACGTCTGAATGAATTAATTCCAATGTATTCTTAGATTTAGTACTGCCTGAAGGAAATGATTTTCTATTTTGTTTACCAAACACACAATGTTCACAAAAATCAAAACTCTCGTCAAAATAGGAAAAACCATCTAACAATTTTTTATTCAAAATAGTTTTTAAACCAGTCTCACTAATGTGGCCCAATCTATGGTGCCACGACATACAAGTATTTTCATATTTTTTAGTTACATTTGTAGAGTTAACAACAGTAGTGGCTTCAAGCCTAAATAGAATCCCCTTCCTTGTCTCTCTTGTTATCACCAGACTTCCTCTTACCAATTTGCAACCATGCTTATCAAATGTTACATGTATTCCCAAATCATTCAACTTTGAAACTAAAATCAGATTTCCAGCTACTCTAGCAATGTGTAAAACACTAGGGAGGGTTTTAATCCTCCCATCACTGAAACACAATTGAATCTTACCCCTTTCAATAATAGGATATGAAGAGTTATCACCAAGTTAGATTTCACCTCCATCATATTTTTCATATGTGGAAAACCAATCCGTATGAGGAGCCATATGAAACGAGCATCCTGAATTAATTAACCAATGTTCATTAGTCATAGTATGAAGACAAGAAACCAAAGCTTCACCACCTAAATTTGAGGATTTATTTGTGGAGGAATCAACTTGTTTCTTTGGATATTTGCATTCCTTCTTCACATGTCTTTATTTTCTATAGTTCCAACATTTCACTCTGTTCTTCTTTCCAGGAGTCTTAGATCTACCCTTAGACTTATCCTTAGGCCCATTCTTATCTCCTTTAGACCCTCTTTCTCTAGGCCTTCCCCTTAAGTTGAGAGCACCACATGTACTATGCATTGCCTTTTTCCTCATTTATTGTAGCAACAAAGTTGCTACAAGAGCATCCATCTTTGGATCTTCCATGTTAGTAGTGATAGCAAGTACGAAATTATCCCAAGATTCAGGTAAAGAACAAAGAAGCATAATGAATTTATCTTCTTCTTCAATATTAACATCAATAGAGGCTAGCTAACTCAAAACCAAAATAAAAGAATTTAAATGCTCGACTATAGATTCACCTTCCCTCATCTTAAGAGAAAAAAAATTTCACTTCAATTAGAGTTTATTTACCAAAATTTTTGCTTGATAGATCTCACCTATCTAATTCCACAAATAATATGCAATCTTTTCCTTTGAGACATTCAGGAGAATAGAATCAGAAAGACACAATCTGATAGTACCATGTGCCTTTTTATCTATCCTCTCCCAATCTTCATCACTCATTTTCTTGGGTTTCTTTTCATTTGTTATAGCTACACATTGATCTCATTCTTCAAGGAGATTCACCATTTTCACCTTCCACAACTCAAAACCAACTCCATTAAAATTTTCAATATCCAAATGGTTAGAAGTTGAAACCATGGTTAAACACAAAATAATGCAAAAAATAGCTCAGCAAAGCTCCCACTAAAACTCAAAAAACCTTTGATCTACCACCCAAAACACAGAACTAGCCAGGCTTTGATACCAAATGTTAGAAAAATGGTAGAGGAGTAGTTATAATGGAAGTTTTAATAGATTACTATAAACAATATTATGCAGTGTAGACCATATGGAGATTTAAACAACTATAACAATGAAATGAAAGAATAGAAAACACAACACATAACACAGTATTTATGTGGAGAAACCCTTTCGAGAAAAAAATCCACCAAAGAAGAGATGAATACCTTGTATTAACAACAAGTATGTTTACAATACATCCACTCTAACTCCTCTTCATGTAGTGTAGGAAAACGCATACCTTTGCATTTTCACACTTATTTGGGCCCACCTTGCTTTTTTTATCCTTATTTACGTCTTAATTAGTCCTATTTTGCATCCACAAGCCTAACAAATTATATCTTTTTTATGGCTAAACTTTACAAACATCAAAGGATAAATGATAATTTATTGATTTTGGTTGTCTTTCATTGATTTTTGGACTAGGACTAAAATGACACCTAGGGCATCTTTTTCCTGCAAAGGTCTTGGGACCCTGATTTCAAAGGCACCTTAATTGAGCCCCTTTTTGTAGTCTATGCCCCGAGTTTCAAGCCTCCAGACTAAGACGCCACCTAGGGCATCTTAGTCCCCCTCTTGTTATTTTTGGGATTTAATTTCAAATCTTGGTGGGATTTAGCCTCCTTTAATTAATAAATTCTTATGTTGGCTTAGTGTGGTGTAATTTCGGGATATTAAGCATGGATAAGTATAAATACAAGGTTCTTTCACTCATTTCTCACCAAGCAAGTTTATGCTTGAGAATTTCTAAAGAAAGTTTATGAGATCAAGAGCATTCAAGAGTAATTCATCAAGCATTTGGAGCCATCATCAAGATTCAAGCATCATGTCAAAGATATTCTTGCATCATGTGTATTTTTGAGCTAGCATTTGTGATGTAGGGTTTTGATTCAAGCAAGCAATTCAAGTCAAGATCTATCAAGCATTACTTTCATTCAAGATCTACATTCAAGCTAACCACTTCACACAAAGTATACAGATTTCATGATAAGGTTTTGGTGAGTTGCAACATAGCACTTTGTTCATTCATCATTTCCCTTCATTATTCCATTTCATTCCAAGGTTTAATTACCAACAAGGATTTTGATCAAGGTAAAACCCCATTTACTAACAACCAACAAGTTTTTCTTCTCTTGTTTTTTTGTGTTTGCAGATTTAGGATGAATATCATTTGGAGTGTAAAGTTGCATTGCAAATTTGTCATCTTCACGAAAAGTCGCCTACAGGCTAGATCTAGAAGTTTCAAGACCTAAGATCTGAGAAGAAGGAAGTGCATACCTTGGACCTCAGGATCACATTCCAAAATTACAGAAATTCAAATTGGGACTAAGAAGACAGTAAGGATGTCTTAGTCCTCTTGGATGTATTTTTTAGAGGTTCCTTCAAATCTGATTTTGACATTCGAAGATTTTATGTTTGCCCTAAAACAATAGCATCGAGACTAAGAAGGCAATAAGGGCGTCTTAGTCTTTAACATATTTTGAAAGCATTTTTGTATTTCCAAAATCCTTATCACATTTCAAAACTTCCTAGGTACACACATCCTAACTTTATGTTACTTAATTATGTCATTTGCACTCATTATTTGGCTTGCATTACTAGGTTTTCTATGAGTTGAATGTTAAGTTGTCTTTTTCCAAGATTCTTCTTGGTGGTGAACCCCTCGAAGCCTAAGGAATCTTCCTAGGTTTCTCTTGTTGAGAATTGACTCACCTTTGTGTTGATAGTCAATCCACTTTGGGATCCTAGTTTTCCTTGAATGAACCATCCCCCTATTGGGAAAAATCCAAGATTAGGATTTCCTTTCTTGTATTGTGAGTCCCTTTTCCTTTCCCCGTCCATTTTTCCTAACGGTTCATTTTGGTGAACCCAACCTCTTGGACATTCATTTTCTGATTTGGAGTTCACTAAGGTCCTAGATCTAGATTGCATTCATTCTTGCATTGCATATTACATTAGTGAAAGTACATCTAAGGTTTCCCATATTTACATTAGTGAAAGTGCATATAGGTTGCATTCTTGTTTTCTTGCATCATCTTATGTAATTGAAAAACTGAAAAATGCATTGTCAATCATCCTAATTGCATTTAGGAACATTTTTATTTTATTCAAAATTGAAAAAAATTGCATTCAACTTTGCATTCAATTACTTGTCATCATTTACTTTTTCTTTCATTCATTTGCACACATTTCTATTTCTAAACATCAAGTCCCTGAGTGGACAACCTAGAAGCACCACGACCAATCTAGATTTTGTTGTTTTTCTGCAAAAAATCTCTACTATAACTAAAACATCCTTACTGGCATCTTAGTCCCTCTGTGGGTTTTTGGCTTAGAACACTATCTGAGTTGTTTGTTGTCAATTTCAATTTTTGGGACCTCAAAATTTCATCATTAGGACCCAAATGTCCTCATTGGTGTCTTAGTCCCTGTGGATTTTGAGGTTGAAATTTTTCAAGGTTTAAATCTTCTTTTTTTTGCTTATGTTTGTTGTTTTCAATTTTCTATTACAATTTACAAAATTACTATTATTTCAATTTCTTTCATTTCAAGTGTAATTGTAAGCATAGGATATTGTGTCCATTGCACTTCCTTTCATTTATCCCTTGAATGAGTTATACTACTTGGTGTCCTACTGCTAATATTGTGGTGATACAAAGTGCGAGACTCATGGCGTCCTGCGATAAAATACTCACTATGGACTTTGTGTTATCTAGCTCTCTTACTCCTAGTATTGTTACTAGTTCACTAGGTATGGATCATACCTTTGATAACTCTTTTTCTATGCCTACCTTACCTACAAGTGCTATACCAAGTGTTCAAACAATGGTTGATCATATCCCTCAAGAAAACATAATGAAAATGCATGAAGACCTAGCCCATTTACAAGATAGCATGAGTATTGAAAATATCTCCAACACTGTTATACCTGCCATAGATAGTGTTCACCACATGATGGAAAGTGATGAAGGAATGGAATTTGTGTGTAATATAGCTCAAATATTTGGAAAACATCTTCCTTCCACCACCAATGGTGCTCAAACTTCAAACAATGTGCAAAACCAAGGTGGAATTTAAATTCAACCCCTTCAACCATAACCTCCATTCCCACCTACACAAATCCTCAAGTGACCACAATGATGCAACCAACTAGTAATGTCCTTCCTACCTCGAACATTTCCACTAGTGCTCCTTATACCCATGTGACATCTAACCTAAGATGTCCTCCCACAAGTTATACATTCACTTTTCCTTCCAACACATACACACCACCACCATATTCACCTCCATACCAAACCACAAACAATGACCCTATCATCAACCACCTTTTATAAAACCTTTCATCCCTTAAACATCAAGTTTCCACCATAAATCAAAATCAAAATGGTCCACCTCCACACTATGTCAAAAGAAACCCACTATCTTTGGAGATATTGAGAACTTCGATGCCACAAGGTATAAAGATCCCTAGATTTGAGAAATATGGAGGAAAGGGAGATCCTACTAATCCTATTAATGCCTTTACTGCTTTATGCAGTGACTTCATCTTTGAGGACAAACTTTTGGCTAAGCTTTTTCCTTGATCCTTAAAAGATGTTGCCTTGGATTGGTTTTTTGCATTACTAAATAACTCAATTTTTTCATTTAATGAACTTGTTGAAGCCTTTATTAACCATTTCAAAGTGCATATGGTTCCTAAAATGACATTAGCTAATTTGATGAGATGTAAAAAAAATAAGGGTGAAAAAGTCACTGACTTTATTTCACGTTATCAATCGCTTTACTTCCAAATTAGTGTGAAGATTCCTAATCCTCGCCTTCAAAATATGTTCATACAAAATTTAAAAAGTAAGATACAAGACAAGCTTACCATGATGAAATTATCTTCCTTCATGCACTTATGCACTTCCTTTCGACATTATCATAATTTTGGAGGTAGTCGTGAACCAAAAACCACCTCTACCCATTCTGAAAAGTCTAAACCTTCAAACCAAAACACCTCCCAGCCTTTCAAAAGACAATAAAAGTTTCCTTCAACTAAATTCTACCTCCCAACCTACCCAACAGTTTGATACCCAAGTAGTTACTATAAAGAAGAGTAATCCTTATATATTTTGGGATCTACAAAGACAATTTACTCCCTTACCTAACATACTTCAAAATATCATGACTTTGCTAATAAATAATAACATGCTTACCTTACCTCATGTTCGACCTCTCAACCCTAACAAGCCATTACCTCTGAGCTTTATACACAATGCCTATCGTGCTTATCACCAACAAAAAGGACATGATATAGAACATTGCAAGCACTTAAACATCTTGTGCAAGACCTCAATGATTCTAATCATATTCAAATTGGAGGTGTGAATGAAAAAGGTAATAAATTTGTAGCTCTTCCTAACCAAAACTTGCAAAGATTTACCAATCCCATGCCTAACCACAATATTGCATTTGTTAAGGCTAGTGAAACTAAGCCTGATGTGATGAGCGTTGACACAGATGATGATAACATGAACAATAATGAACAAAATCCTATGGATGATGACCCTATGGATACTAATGACCAAAGTCCTATTAGTACAATGATAGGAGTGATTTAAATCGAGCCTTGTAAACAACAAACCATAATGCCTATTGATATTAATTTTTCTTCAAAAGAAATAATAAAAAATGCACCTGATGGTCCTCATTACATAGCCGACAAAATCAATGACAGGACCACTCCTGGGATTTTAATTGATCTCATATGTGGAGAGAATGTGATCATAGAGGAACTCTTATATGTGCATGAACTCGCTCAAGATAGATATGATAAACTGAAATCATGGATTAAAACACATGATGGTTTTGCTCGTGCTACGATGGGCTCGATCACATTCCCTTTACAATTAGGACTAAAGAAATTAAATGTATCATTCTCTATCATCTCTAATTTGGATCAATATAGTGTGAAGTTAGGCTAAAAATGGCTTCACTCCACGAATTCGGTCCCATCCATTGTCCATAAGTTCTTAAATTTTCCAAATGGAAATCAAATATTCACTGTGAACTATAGTGGCTTTCGACCTCCGTCTTCCCGTGGAAATTTTTCCTTAGACTATGTTTAGCCTAAGCCCATGGAACCTATAAGACCTTGTGAGGACTTCCTTTTCCTATCCTACCAAAATTTTAAAGGAAAATGCATAGCCAAATTATCCCTTGAAAATTTTCCTCCTCCGCTCCTTGAAGAAAAAAATATTGAGCTTAAAGCCCTTCCGACTAACAAAGACCCATCCATACAAAACCCCCTGCCTATTTCCTACAAAAGGCCAAGAGAAAACCAAACAAGTCCTAATCTGCCTCTTAAGCAACTTTATAAAGCCAAAGAGAAAGTGGTTGAATAACCTTCCATGGTTTCTTTCATTCTTCCCTCACAAGAAGAAAAGGAACCTATGGTTGAAAAACCTACTCCTACACAAACACAACTTGAAAACCATAATAAAAGAAATAGAAATGCTAGAGAGCATAGGTGTAGATGTCATGTTATTACTAGAAAGATGAACGAAGAGAACAACATAGATTCTAACTTAATGAAAGAAATAAACAATGAATCTCCTACATTACCAGAACCAACAAATCCTATGTCTCCAACACAACAAGGACTGACATCCCCTAGGGATATTATCATTTGTCCTTTTGATGTAATTAACTTGGATAATAATGAAGAAACTACTAAAATTGATGACGAAGTGCATAATGAGTTGAATTTTTTATTTTCCTCTTCTATGAGCTTAGATGATAACAACCGTGATGATCCTCCTAAACCGAGTAATTCACCACGTGTTGAACCTAGTGATTCTCCTAGTACAACACTTGGCATGATCCATCTCACTAGTGATCTACATTCCACATATACTAAACAAGACTGGGATGCGGATGACCTGCTGGATGGTTGATTCGCATGTTTTTTACTAGTCTTTTTGCTTTCCTTTTGGTTTTATTTTTGGTTGATTTCATGTGTGTAATGTGATACCCCCGAATTATTTGATGTTTCCTCTCTATGTGCATTCCTCTATTTGTACCTACATTCTTCTATATGTCATAAGCTTCTTGCCTTTTCATTGGTCTTTACCTATTATTTTCCTTTCATTTTTGTCTTGTGTTTTCCTTTTGGGATGACGCAAGTCATCAAGACACCTTATGTCTCTTCCATGTTGCCCCAAAATAATTTTTTCCTCATCTTTTATTTTCCTTTCCTTTTTGCCTTATGTTTTCCTTTTTGGGATGACGCAAGGCATTGAGAAATTCATGTTTCTTCCATGTTGACTCAAAAGGTTTTTTTTTTTTGTTCACTCTCTTTGTGTCATTCTTCTAGTTATATGTGTATTTGGGGAATGATGACAGTTCCTAGCTCTCTAATATCATTGCAACAAAGATAGATATTGACCCTGAATCCATAGATCCCTTATGTGTTTCTAGGGGTCAACTCTTTCTTTTTCCTATTTCAGGTTTGGCTACTTTAAAGTAATTTCTCACAACATGGTGTTTAGCAATTTCTTTAAAGTGGGGGCATACATTGGCATTATTCTGGCATTACTTTGGCATTTTTCCATGTTCCTTGATGTGGTTTTCTTACTTCATGCGATGTTTTTTTCTCTTTGTGGTGACATTGCAAGTAATGTCCTTCAAGAGCTTGGTCTATCTTAGCATAGTAAATTCCTCTTAGTGTTGATGCGACACACTGCATTCCCTAAGTTGTGAATCTTTTAAATCCTTTGATTGGTCCTCTCTTTGAGACATTAGGAAGAATGTCCCCTAAGATTAAGACCTCACATGAACTAAGCAAAAATCCTTCAAACATCCCTCTTTCTTGTTGCATTGCATTTTTGCATCTGATTAAAAGCATGGAGGTATGGCTTTGATATGGTTCCTTGGGGCTCACCTAGTGAACAACTAGCTTCACTAGCCCTTGTGAGTGTGCATTTTCTTTTTGTCCTTATCATAGTCATGGGGGTATGACTTTGACATGGATCTCTTGGGGCTCACCTAGTGGACAACTAACTTCACTAGCCCTTGTGAGCATGCATTTTGTTTTCATAGTGGACAATTCCACTGGTAAACCTTTTTTTGGAAAAATAGCCTAGACCCAGTCCACAGCGCGTTGGACACCCATTCAAAGCTTGATCGATTGCATTTTTCTATTTTCCTTTTTCATTTTCCTATCTTTGATGGTGTGTGCTTGTGATCTAGTTATGGTTTCATATATCATCCACAAGTGTGTTCCTTTGTGCCTATGTTGGTTTGTCATAGGATCTTGATCCTGGAGGCTTGGCCACCCTCTTGATTATTATCATCCTATCTTACTAGCATTTGTACATTTGAACCCCTCTTGATTATGCGGTTGGCTACTTTAGTGTGAGTTTGAAGCAAGTTCATCCTCTCACTAAAGTGGGGGCTAAATGTAGTGTAGAAAAATGCATACCTTTGCATTTTCACACTTGTTTAGGCTCGCCTTACTTTATTTATCCTTATTTATGTCTTAATTGGTCATATTTTGCATCCACAAGCCTAATAAATTGCATCTTTTTATGGATAATCCCGACAAACATCAAAGGATAAATGATAATTTATTGATTTTGGTTGTGTCCTTGATTTTTGGACTAGCACTAAAATACCACCTAGGGCATCTATGTCCTCCACAGGTCTTGGGACCCTAATTTTAAAGGCACCTTAATTGGGCCCCTTTTTGGAGTTTGTGCCCCAAGTTTCAAGCCTCGGTACTAAGACACCACCTAGGGTGTCTTAGTCCCCCTCGTGTTATTTTTGGGATTTAATTTCAAATCTTGGTGGGATTTAGCCTCCTTTAATTAATGAATTCATATGTCAACTTGGTGTGGTGTAATTTCAGGATATTAAGCATGGATAAGTATAAATACAAGGTTCTTTCACTCATTTCTCACCAAGCAAGTTGATGAGAGCATTCCTAAGGCAAGTTTATGAGATAAATATCATTCAAGAGCAATTCATCAAGCATTTGGAGCCATCATCAAGATTCAAGCATCATGTCAAAGATATTCTTGCATCATGTGTGTTTTTGAGCTAACATTTGTGATGTAGGGTTTTGATTCAAGCAAGCAATTCAAGTCAAGATCTATCAAGCATTACTTCCATTCAAGATCTACATTCAAGCTAGCCACTTCACACAAAGTTTGTAGATTCATAACAAGGGTTGGTGAGTTCCAACATAACACTTTGTTCATTCATCATTTCCCTTCATTATTCCATTTCATTCCAAGGTTTAATTACCAACAAGGGGTTTGACCAAGGAAAACCCCCATTTACTAACAATCAACAAGTTTTTCTTCTCTTGTGTATTTGTGTTTGTAGATTTAGGTTGAAGATCATTTGGAGTGTAAAGTTGCAAAGTTGTCATCTTCACGGAAAGTCACCTACAGGATAGATCTAGAAGTTTCACGACCTGAGATCTGAGAAGAAGGAAGTGCAAACCTTGGACCTAGGATCACATTCTAAGATTTCAGCAATTTAAATCAGGACTAAGAAGACAGTAAGGGCATCTTAGTCCTCCTAGAGACATTTTTCAGAGATTCCTTCACATTCAGTTATGACATCTGAAGATTTTGTGTTTTCCCCAAAAAATAACAGTGGGACTAAGAAGACAGTAAGGGTGTCTTAGTCCTCCTTAACATATTTTGACAACATTTTTGCATTTCCAGAATCCTTATCATATTTCCAAACATCCCAAGTACACACATCCTAGCTTTTTGTTACTTAATTCTATCATTTGCACTCATTATTTGGCTTGCATTACTAGGTTTTTTGTGAGTTGAATGTTAAGTTGTCTTTTTCCAAGCTTTTGCTTGGTGGCGAACCCATCAAAGCCTAAGGAATCTCCCTAGGTCTCCCTTGTTGAGAATTGAATCACCTTTGTGTTGATAGTCAATCCACTTTGGGATCCTAGGTTTCCTTGAATGAACCATCGCCCTATTGGGAAAAATTAGGATTAGGGTTTTATTTCTTGTATTGCGAGTCCCTTTTCCTTTCTTCGTCCATTTTTTCCAATGGTTCACTTCAATCTGGTAGCATCTGTGTACTTGTAAAACATCTCATAGTGTCTCCAACTCAAACCCTCAATATATAGATTCGTGGGGGCTTAAAATACCACCATAAAACATTACCATGGATCAAAACAAGGTTTGAAAATACCATGGTAAAAATCCATTTGACCCCTTACATGCTAAACATGGTCTTTTACATGATATTACGCCTTCTTACAAGATGTCATAAGAATCCCTATAAAATAGGAGATGCTCTTACATGTGTCATAAACCATCAATAGCTACGCAAAGTTTATCTTACATGTGTCATAGATGATTCTCATGTCCAAAATAATATCCCCCACTTTTAGCCCTTATAGTTGTCATAGAATCCATCTTAACATCCTTAAAAATAGACTTTCCATGTTATACCACTAAGTGGGCATCTTTTGACAACTAATAACATAATTTCCAAGGCATTGACATGTGGCAAAATTGCCAACTCAAAATCTCACACCCCTTTTGATGGAGCACAAATATTTAATAACAACAAAGATATATATCCATGAGAATATGTAAAATAATAATAAATAAATCTTAGGAATTTCCAAGGTTGAGATACCTTGATTCCCAACATATAATTGCTTGACTTAATATTATCTTTTTTACTTGAGTTATTTTATCCACACAATTGCTTTGACTTTGATTTCCACATCAATGTTTGGGAACTCTTGCATGTTAATTCCCCATTTATTCATTGACTTGGTATTTTTCTTCATCCACATGTTCTTCCTTCTATTTAACTTTTCCTCCACTCCTATTTCAAGGACCAATGCTATAATTCAATATTTTAAATATTCTCTTCAAATATTTGAACACTCAAATCAACACCTTCACTTCTACTAGAAAGGATCTAGCCTCGCCGAAGACAATCTCGTATGGAACTATGTCTTCTATTTTGAAACCACTTGTTATTAAATACCTTTGTAACCCTTCTATTTATCTCCATTTCAATGTTGACATGTTTTTCCCCAAACTTCACATTTATACAATGTGCCATAGGTGTAACATGCAACTTGAATAAAGTTTTATTTATTTTCCAATCTCATAACTCAATTGATTTGCATTTGTTTTGAAGCATGCATAAGTCATTTTTCATCCCCCTTGTATCATTTTTTTCCCCAGAGGCCTCCCAATTGAGATTGTTGTGAAAATCAAGGCCCAAATATTTGTATTCATTTAGCACTTGCAATCGACTTCCTTCAAACTCAAAATTCATTTGGTTCTTCTTTCTTCTCAAATGAAAAGATCTCGACCTTGGTTTTACCAATATTCACTTACATTTCCTCCTCCTAGAAAAATAGTTAGATAAAGCTCTTAGGGTTCTTGTAAACTATGCCATTTTTACCATTAAGATAATGTCATCTACATACAAAAACTTTAGGTCACATATGTGGCTAGGTGAATGCCTCCACTACCTAACTTGTCTATCTACTCCTCTATCTTGACAACCCAAGTAACATCATGACAAAGATATTAACTTAAATCATTCTATATAAGACAAATACCCTTTCTTTGGAATATACTTTGATTATAGATATTTTATGCAAATTATATTTAAATGGTCGAATATATAGAGTAGAGGAAATACATTTTAAGTTTTCACATATTTTGAGTAAATATTTATAATTTAAATGCACTTTTGGTGTGTTAATTTAGAGTCTTCAACCTATTTTGTATTATAGTTTATTTGCTACAAAGATAATTTGCATTTATTCTCATCTAAAGGGTGTGAGAACATCATCTCTATTTGGTTCTATTATATTATAACAATGTGTTATTATTATCTAATCTTGCATCATTATTATTGTACAAAAATGGTTAAGAATAATTCAAGTTGCTTGCGATTAATGATGCATACTAACTATAATAGCTTGCTACTTGTGCAATCCATATCCACTAACCTCTACTTCATATCCCTTTTCTACTATCAAATCACTAGCAAGAACCATATTTGATGGGGTCAAGCACAATGTAAATCTAAAAACATGCTAGATGAAATTCATATAATTCTGGACAAATTTATTATACATAGTGTACATCTTACTTACAATAGCAAATAATCAATTCACAAAGATGCTTTATTGAATAGTCACTTGATTATTAACAACTAATAATTTAATCATTATTACAATTCTCATTCTAATTATACAACATTAGAAAACAAAACATATTTAATTGTTATAATATTTTTGAAAACAAATACTATACTATCATTTAACACTTATTTAGATTTACATTAAATATAACCTGTAAATATTAAACTTTTTAACCTTAGGTTACAAAAACCTTATCAAGTGATTTAAATATAAACCTATTTTAAAATTGTAGATGCCGGCACATTAAAAGTCGGATTTTAATCCGTCAAATCTCATTCATTCCTCCACCTCCATGTAGGTATAATTTCAAAATAAAAATAAAAAATAAATAAATCCAAATATTTTCCTCGAACATTCTTACCGACCACGTTTCTCTTATATCCTTTTCCTAATACCTATGTAGCACGTGCATCGCGTTCTTAAACTTTCAAAGGAGTCAACATGTAACTTCGTTGACCTGGTTAGACCACATTCCGTACGCACCCACAGCCACAAGGAGTGCCTAGATGGAGGATTTCCTTGATTTTTCTTCCTTGCCATTGCATGATAAATATGAACAGTGAGTTAACATTGGTATTGGGTGACCAAATTGGTTGAAGGATTGAGAGAGAGATCTATTGTTTTTAAAGTAAATATGGCATCACTTAAGGCTCTGCATGTGGATCCTCGCAGTGGATACTGCAATTCAAATTCTATTTACTACAGCAAGCGAAAGCCACTAAATCTTCCCCAAGACGAGTACTTGAGCCTACCAGATTTCGTCTCGCAGCATTCCTACACTGGGAAGATCGCTTTTATTGACTCTGCAACAGGATATAAACTCACCTTCCCCCAGCTATGGCAGAGCGTCAGATCGTTAGCAGCAGGGTTAGCCCAAATGGGCATCAAGAAAGGCGATGTAATTCTCCTCCTCTCGCCCAATTCGGTGTACTTCCCTGTCATCTGCTTGGCCATTATGTCTGTGGGTGCTATTGTCACAACCACCAATCCACTTAACACGGCTGCAGAGATCAGAAAGCAGGCCACAGACTCATCTGCTGTCCTAGCCTTCGTTACATCAGAACTGGTAAACAAATTGGCTGATACCAACCTACCATTAGTTCTGATATCAACAATGCCAGGCCTCAGTCAGGCTAAAACCAACAATGATGGTGCCTCTGCCACAAGGTCTTTGGCGGACCTCATGGCCACAGATCCTGCCAAAGCCCTCAATGTCCGAATCAAGCAAGATGACACTGCTACCTTGCTTTACTCCTCTGGCACCACTGGCCTCAGCAAAGGCGTCATCTCCACCCACAGAAACCTCATATCCATGGTCTGTATTTTGATAAACAGGTTTAACCTGTCTACCACTTCTGAGAATTGTTTTTTGTGCACTGTGCCCATGTTTCACATCTATGGCCTTGCAGCTTTTGCATGCGGGCTGCTGGCCTCTGGGGCAACCATTGTTGTGCTATCTAAGTTTGAGTTAGGGGAAATGCTTGGGGCCATTGAAAAGTACAGACTGACCTATTTGCCTCTTGTGCCTCCGATATTGCTGGCTCTGACGAAAACAGAGGTTGCTAGGAAGTATGATTTGAAGTCTCTGCATTCTGTGCTTTGTGGTGGGGCACCCCTCAGCAAGGAGTCAACTGAAGAGTTTATTTCTAAATTTCCCTCCATCACAATAATGCAGGTAAGTTACCCTCCTTTTATTGGGTATTTTCTTAACCTCATTTTTGGTGGAAGAAAAGATTCTGAAAGAATGTGATATCTAGGTTTCAAACCATCCACGTTTCAGATCACCTTTAACAATTTATGAAAGGTACAACAGTTGTCTAAATTGTCGATGATTTGGATCACTCTTCAGACTTAATTATACATCTGTGGTTTCAATGAGTAATGTTTTTTAAACCGCGGATGTTTCAGATCCAAAAACATCCAGGGTTTCAAAAATCATTATATCTTATGTTTCAGATCACCCTTTATGATCCATTATGAAGACCATGGATCAAGTTCTGATGTTCTAGATCGCCCTTCATAAATCATGAAAGGTGATATAAAATGTGGATGTTTTAAAAAAAGTTATGACTAGAAGAAAGGTTTTGTTTTTGTTTTTAACATTATTGGCATTGCAAGCCTTAAAGAGCCGTTTTTTCGTCTTTCTGATTGGGGCACCATTTTTTTCCAGGGTTATGGGCTGACAGAAACAACAGCAATGGGAGCATCCACAGACACCCAAGAGGAGAGCAGACACTATGGAACAGCAGGCATGTTGTCCCCAAATTCTGATGCAAAGATAGTAGATCCTGATTCTGGCCTTGCTCTTCCTCCAAATCAAAGGGGAGAGTTGTGGCTTCGGGGCCCAACAATTATGAAAGGTGTGGAAATTTTTCTTCCTCCCTATACTTTTATTTTTCTTCTTCATAGTGGGGGAGGTGTGTACGGCCCTTGGTCTATGCGGAGTGTTATGTTGTAGAGTTGTGAACTATCCTATTGTCTAAACTCTAACCACATTTATATTTCAAGACGCTTGGTATTATAGACCTTATAATGCCGTTCTTTATGGTAAAATCCTATCATTTGCACTTACAGATTTTGAATGCGGTACTTTTCCCTATCTTAACAACCAACTGGTCTCCTACATATTTGAGCCATAGGCTGCCCTACTAAAGCCCTGATGATTACTACTTCAGTTCATCACAATCAACTTCTCGTGAAGTGCTTGTTTTGATATCACAGAGAGATGCATTATGGAATGATTAAGCAACCTGTAGATCTAAATTTGTTCTAGGCAATATGAATGTACAAAAACAAGAATAAAAAAGTAAGGCAAGTGTTAATAGGAAAGATGACAATGAATAGGAAAAAGAACCTAGGTTAAGTGGCTAAATCTCCTGGAAATTCTAGATTGTGCCTTAAAACATTTAGACCAAGTAGCTATTTTTTAATTTAGCCCACAAAAATTATGGTTTAAGCCCCTCGCATGTAGATCTTAGCAGAATACATACCCTTGGAAATGGCTATTAGCATTATGACGCATTAGGGTGGGTATGAATCAGATGTATTTCACTTGCAAATGTAATATTCACTTAAAATACCAAACAAGAGTCTTCCATGCACTTCCATTGGATTGTATTGTAGCCCCTATATTAGGCGGAGATGTCAGTATTCAAGCATCTGCACAGGAAAAACAGCCTCCTGGAAAAAATGTTCATTCATGAGCTCAATAAGACAAGCGACCCAAACTGATTAATCAATGTTACCGAAAACTGCAGTGAACATGTGGTAACTTTGTGATGTAACGAAAATGGAATGCATTTGTCAGATGCCTAACAGTCACATGAAAAGAGTGTGACCCAGTTTTTATTCCCCCTCGTCGCAATAACGTGGTCCATGACCCCACCCAATATGTAGCAAAAACAGGGGATTCTATTAAAAAATGCAATAGCATGAACTTGCACAAAATTTAGAACTGACGAGCAATATTTAAGGCTGCAAGCTTAAGTTACAACTGGTGGGGCATGTCCTAGTGTAACAGGGGTCTTAAATTTAGTGTAGAGAAAAATGAGTCTGATAAATTTATTTAATAAAAATAGTGTATAATAATAAATTAAATAGAGAGCAAATATAATATGCAGTATTTTTATTTGAGAATTTTTTTTTGAATAATAGTACAGTAAAAAAATTCGTTATTGTAAAAATTCAACTACTTTCTAAAATAATAATGAATCTTTTTTTTTTCATCCTTAAATACATGTGGATATAAATAAAAATGTTGAAAACAATTTTACAAATTACACAAATTATGCAAAAGTTAAAATAAATATTCTAAAACATAGATGAAAATTAAAAAAAAAACAAAAAACATCCAAAAATAATAATTTCTATCATTAGTAGGATTGACTCCATATGATCTATTAAACATTAAAAATATACTAACACAAAGATTAAAAAACATACATATGTGCAGTGTGTCTTTAAAAAACAAATGTATAATGAAAAGTGTAAATGCAAAGGGGCAAACCACATTCAAGAATTGGGTGTGGCTGCCAAGGGTTAGAGCGGTAGTATTCAGTCACATAGAATGATAAAAGGATAAACGGCAAGCCTCGGATGCAACGCACAATGTCATTTGCTTAAATATCTCTTAGATTTCTCCTGATTAAACATTTATTTCTGGTCTACAAGTATTTTCTATTTAATTTTGCATGACTAGATGTTGTTTGAGTTTTTTAAGGTCAAATGCTGCCAAGCTCACAAGCTTGTTCTAGTAACCCTGAAATCAACTTAACTCAAATGCTGTGAAAGTCGCAATTTCTGTGCACTGAAAGTTCTTGCAGATATGAATTCCTGCTAAAAAGTCATTTTCTATACACCACAAAAAGATTCCCATGAGAAGATGATCACGAGACATATAACATGCCATTCAATTGCAGGCTACTTCAGCAATCCAGAAGCTACTAGTTCAGCTATGGACGAAAATGGCTGGCTACGTACAGGCGACCTCTGCTACATTGATAATGAAGGCTATATCTTTGTAGTAGACAGGCTGAAAGAACTGATAAAATACAAAGGTTATCAGGTATAAAGCTTCATTTGCTTCAATAAGATTGACTTGTTAGCATCTGACTTGCAAAACAAAAATCCATAGTAGTACAGTCATGATGATTTGATATTTCTGTGCTTTGCTTTATAGGTTGCTCCAGCAGAATTAGAAGCACTTCTGCTTTCTCATCCTGAGATTGCTGATGTCGCAGTGATACCGTAAGTAAGAATTGATTTTGCTTTCTCACTTATAGCATGAAACATCTACAATACCCATCTCTTTGAAACAGGCTTAAACACTGCTAGCTGAATCAACTCCTATTTAGAGAGTTTTGTACTACTGAAAAACTCCTGAGTAAAACATTGGTAATCATGAGTTTCTATGTTGTATGACGGATCGGTGAAATTGTTATTCTTCGGTGCAGGTTTCCGGACAAAGAAGCAGGGCAAGTTCCAATGGCGTATATCGTAAGGAAACAGGGTAGCACACTCTCTGAAGCTACTGTTATCGACTTTGTTGCCAAACAGGTCATTTGCTTTAAAAATATTGAAACTTGAGCACAGCTCATTGAGTTTTGACTTCTTATTATTGGATTGGAATTTTAGGACTTCCTTCAAACTTTTCAAGGTGCTGTGAAATAATTAGTAGTATGTCTCATTTCAGGTGGCTCCTTACAAGAAGGTTCGCAGGGTGGCTTTTGTGAGTGGTATTCCAAAAACTGCAGCGGGAAAGACGCTAAGAAAGGATTTGATCAAATTTTCTCAATCAAGACTATGAAGGCAAAACATTTCAGTATCCAAATTCTCTTTTGCTAGCAAAAACATGCAAACAGAACCATTTTAGATAGAGGTAATTTGAACCAGGGAAGGGAACGTCTGGCTGTAGCAAATGCAAGCAGATTATGTTCCTACAGATATATGTGGTCTGCAATGATGAAAACCAAGATTAGAGTTTCTCCATTTATGCATCCTAGGAAAATATAGACAAGACTTGCTATTACTCCTGCTTGTTTGGACAACAAAATTATTATTGTCCAGAGCAACAATTTTTGTAGCCTTTCCACCCCACAAATAAAAATGAAGTTTGCAAGTGCATACTAATGTTCTGCTCAGATTTTGTGTAATGAATACCATGATAAGTTAGCAGAAAAAGTGAGAGTAAGATTAATTTCATACAGGTAGCAATTTCAAATGGGAATCTTGGATTAACTAAATTGGTAGGCCAGTTCCAAATCACCCGAAGGTTGTACCTTTACACACAATCTAAACTCTCTCAACGTCCTCCTCGCCCAGGGCATCCTCTTCACGTTTTTATTATTGCCCATAAATCGTTCGGGCTTGAAGTGATGAGCATCTTCCGAAACGTTTGAGTCCCTTCCCATGGCCCCCACATTCACAAAAAGCCGTGCCTTTGGCGGAACAAAATATTCTTCCACCGACTGATGGGGAATGAGCAGAGGAATTAACTGACGTACCTAGTCGAAAAGTTTCTCTTACGAAAAGTTCAAAGCCCAAAAAGGTTCATTCTGAACACAAAAAGGTGCAAACTGGAAAACACTAAAAAGGCTCAGATTTCCAGTCAAATTAAAAGCAAAAGATCAAAGAAATTTAAGAAAGCGTTTGCTTTTTCCAGACGTTCATTCAAGAGCCGCCAGGTTAGGTGGACCGGACTAGCCGAAAAATGAACTAAATGGCTGGATGATATGGGCGGCCATATAAAATATTGTGGATTACAGTATGAATAAGACTTCGAGATTTAGCGCAGATCTGACAACTAAACGTAACGCCATGTTTATGGATGATATGGGCGGCCACATAAAAAAAAATTGGATTACAGTATGAATAAGATTGAGTGGAATCATGAGTAGGTATGAATAGGACATAATGGCAATGAAGATCCTCAATCAAGAAATTGAGACAACCCATTATAGCTGTCTTATTATGGGAAGATTCTATAAGTATATAATGACGTTACTTGTTGAGCGGAAAAGGTAATTAGAAGAGAGCACATGGATGAAATATAATGACACATGGATGAAGAAGTGGGATGTTAATATGTATGAATGTTCAAATATTAATATGAGGAAATAAAAAAGTATGTGAGAAAAATTTAGGAATATTGTATAGACAAAACAAATAGGGTGAAAAAAAACTTACTATATTAAAGAGTTTAACTTCATGTGAGACCATGAAGAAAAAGCCTACATAGGAGTGAATATTAAATGGAAAACACAAATGTTGATAGCCCAATTAAGTACTCAAATGTTGATAGCTCAATTAAAGACTCAACTATTGATAGCCCAATTAAGAAAAAGCAACAAGGGGGTTGTGGAGACAACTTCGTCATGGAGTGCTCAAGTACATCGACATACATACAAGCTACAAAGACACCTTGAAAATTATCAATTTAAACATCTTGTTTGAGGAAACAAGGTTGGACAAAACTATAAATTTCTTGATCAAAATTTATTGTAGAAGGTTTGATATCGAGAAGAGTTTACAAACTTTATAGGGCTTCATGCTCCTCTTGGGTTCCATAAGTTGTTTTGGCATCTTGGACGTTATTAAAAGCATTCATTCATTGCACATACTAAGGTGTTATCAAAGTTTTGGTCACTATGCCTTATGCATAATAGCATGTGCAAGTGTAGATGTGGTGTATAATTCAAACAAGGTTATTTATGAAATCATGTGGTACAAACCTTGGCATTGTGTAAATGGCACATGTTGTAAAGGATAGTGTAAGAGTTCTAGAATGTCTTTTAGATTACATGACATAGTTTTCAATGCTATGAAAGTGGTGCATGGAGTGAGGAGTTGTGCATGGTTGTGTGACATAGTTATTGGCATTGTATGAGTGCACACAAGGAAAAAAGTTGTGTAGAAGTTGTTCCTACCATTGCATAAGTAGTGTATACTAAGATTAGCTATGTGTGGGATTGTTCACTCTATAAAAATGATCAAGACTAGTGCATGGATCGTTTGCACATTCTTGAAGAGCAATCATAATGGATACATTGAGAGGCATTTGTGAAATCCACTTAGGAGTATAGTGCAACATGTTTGAATTGTAGAATCACTACAAGAATTGATCTCTTACCACTCATTGATATGGTGATGCTCTGAGGAATGACTATATACACACCTCAACAACAATGTATGTATATATGTGCCCAAGGATTATATCACAAAAAAAATTGAAGCTATGTTACAAACTAGCTCCCCTCAAAAAGCATGAATAACATTTGAGAAGTGGCATTGGTGAGTAATATGTATACCTAGAGTGATGTAAGAATTGATCCATCTTAAACCATAGTGTTGTGAATGAGGAATGATTGGAAAAATTTAGTCCTTTGATAATGGCTTTTAAGATGAGATTCTTCATGTTGTCAGCATTGACCAAGAAGTCTAGTGGTTATATCTTTATCCCTATATCTAAAAATGTTGGAGGCATTATGCTTCACATATGGTGCATTTTTGGTTACTTTTTTGCTAAGATAGGTAGTTTCAGGGTCCATATCTAGAATATAACTGTAATAATACAATTTCCATACCCTTATTATACTTTTGTGTACATTTTAGCCCTTAGCCCATGTGTGTACATTTTGTGATGTTTTGATCATGTTTGTCTAGCCTTTGTCATCCTTAGCCATGTTTGTCCTCTTTCCAATGTTGTTTCCCTAACCTTATTTAGCCTCCATAAGTGTATCCTTTCATTTAGTTTTTCCCTTAATCATATGTCCCAAACCCTTATTTAATTTCCCTTTAATTTGGCCCCTTTACCCCCTATTTAGCCTTGAGATCTTGTGACTAGCCCCATCCTATGTATCATATTTCACCTATCCAAAACCTATCTAAATGAGTAATTAATGAATAAGAACAACTCCCCCTAGAAGGGTCCCTTTGAGCCCGAGGTCCCCTAGGAAATTGATCATAATTTTAATTCAAGGTAATTTTCCATAATTTGCGACTTAATAGGTTAGCCTTGACTTTTCATCAGGTCCTATCAAAAGCTTCACATTCAAGATAATTAATTGCTAGGGATAACCACCTACCAAGGTCCTTTCCTCAAAATCCCCAAGCATGTTTATAAAGTTTGACCACCTTTGAGTCATTTTAACATAAAAAATGTGGCATTCTACATTAGTCATCAAGGTTTACGTCCATCATATGTCAACCTAGTTAATTGTTGATCCCTAGCCGACATGAAGTGATATTAATGTAATGATATATATACATATATACAATCATCATAGTTTAGATCTCGTGAGCATGAAAAAAAAAAGATGTGTGTGGATGTAATTTGGTGTGTAAGTGTAAACTTGTGTGAGCAAGTGTAATTTAATGGGAGTTGCATCTCAATCGTTGTGCACCCTTATCAGAACATCATAAGGTGTGTAAGAGAGTCTTTAAAGCAAGATTAGATCTTGTGTAAGCTGTGTAATCAACATTGAAGTTCCACAAGATTTATCTCTGTAATTCGGTAGGATTTCTGTCCTAATTATTGAGTTGGTGCTTAGGTCTATGTATTGGGCATTGGTATCTCCAATAGGTTGGTACCTACAAATACTACAGCGGATTGGTGTCTATAGTAGGTTGGTGCCTACTTCATGGTTGTAACTTATTCATTATTTTTGTGAGGCTGGATTTGGGCAATAGCTCCAAGTAGCTCTTCTCACCGTGGTTCTTCCCATTGTGGGTTTCCACATATATTCGACGTTCATTGTGTGAATATGTGCTTTTGTGTTGCTTGGTTGATAGTAGCTACTTTAATTCAATTTGATGATTCAAGTTTGGAGATACATGTTGAATTAAGAGTTTTAAATAGATTTGATATACTAATTCACCCCCCTCTCAGTATATTGTGTGCCCTTCAATTGGTATTAGAGCTAAGTTCCTTTGAAGAAGCTTAATAGTTTGAGGTAGATTGGGGATGGCACACTCAGTGGTTCAAGAAGGATTGTCTTCAAATAAGGCACCACTCTTTGATGGATCCAATTATGCCTTTTGGAAAGTGAGGATGGAAGCTTACTTGATGGCTCTAGTGTTTTAATTTTGGCAATCAATTGTGGAAGGATATGAGATCCCTAGAAGTCCTCCAAGAGATCAAGCTGAAAAGATGGCTTGTGAAAATAATGCTAAAGCAAGGAATGCAATTTTATATGTTATATCTAACTATGAGTTTGTAAATATCATGCATTGCAGGACAACGAAGGAAGTGTCGAATAAGTTACACAACATCTATGGCGATGATGACAAGGTCAAACAAGCAAAGCTTTAGACTCATAGAAATCAATTTGAAAGTCTGAAAATGAAGAAGAAAATGTTGCTACATTTCTACTCTAGGTTGATGAGGTTGTCAACTCTATCAGAGGTCTTGGTGAGGAACTAAAAGAAGGTATGATTGTGAAAAAGGTACTCATATCCCTTCCTAGAAATTTTGATGCTAAATTTTATGTTGTTGAAGAAGCTAAAGATTTGAATACTCTAACTATGGATGAATTACATGGAATTCTGACTACCTATGAAATGAGAATTGAGAATGACACTTTTGTAAGGAAAGAGGTTGTATTCAAGGTGTCCAAGAAGCAAGGTGATATTGCTTCAGATGATGGATCATATCCAAAAGAAGCAAAATTTGTTAAATGGCTACAAAGGGGTTCCAGAAAGTATAAAGATAGGTTGCCTTTTAATTTTCTTAATTGTGGTGAAGTAGGTCATTTCATGGCTAAATGTCCATACAAAGATTCTAACAATGATGAGAAGAAGTCATTCCAAAAAGGGAAAAATATTCAAAAGAACTTAAAAATTTTATTTATCAATGAGGAAGGCTACTCGAATTGAAGATGATGCAAAAGTGGATCTGGTGGAAGAATTACTATGTACTGGTAAAGAAATCAAAAGGATGAAGAAAAAGAATCATAGAAGAGGTGAAAGCTAAAGATAAATTATCTCAAAATCTTGAAGAGGCGAAAAAAATGATCATTGATCTGAAGATTCAAGTAGAAGAATCAAAGACCTGATTGACGAAGTTCTGAATGAAAGACTACTATCAAGAGAAAAGGACTGTGAAAAACTTGAAGCCGAGATTGTATCATTGAGAAAATATCTTGAAAAGGAAAACCATCAGTTGAAGTCAAAGTTTGAGAAGAACATTGAAATCTTGGATCAAATAATTGAAAGCCAAAGATCACCACATATCAAAACCAGTATTGGTTTTACTACTGAACAAAAGAATAAGGTGACTGAACAACCTACAAAGTTTATTGTTGAGAATCCAAAAAGGAATGGCTTTGGAAGTTAAAAGTCTAAGAAAGTTGCATCAGTCAATGTAAGAAAGGTAAAGAATGACGGTTTCATCCAAGTGCATAGGTATAGAATAAAAGGTCTAGAATACAAGCTACAAGAGGACAAGGATATAATACCAAGTTTTATCATTCTTTTTATGGTTATTGTTTTGTAGAGGAGGGGGAGTGATTGCTCAGGACCCCAAGTCATGAGAGGGTCTAGAACAATAGGCTTCCCTAATCTGCCTCACACTAAGGGATTGTTTAAGATAGGTTCGATGTTTAAGGGGGGAAAAAGAAGGACAACGGATCTGCCTCTTTCCTTCTTCCAACCCGAGAGTCTCAAGAAGTCAAGTGAGAAAGTTTTTGCACTCCAGATTGCAACTTAGGTAGTTCATTGCTAGGGGACTCCAGCGTAGGACCGAATGACAGTGTAGTGTGCTGGCATCTTAGTTGGGCACTGGCGTCCGTATAGACAGAGAGTGTAAAGTACAATCTAGACTCAAGAAGAACTACTAACGACCTAATAAATGCGGTTTAACACAATGGAAGAACTAGAAAAGAGCTAGATAACAAACTATTGAAAAAGTACTAAGATTATTGTCTAACTACGAAATGATGGAGGGTAAGGAAAGTGCACCTTCCTACCCACGGGTTGATATCTTCAAAGTCTTCCCTCCACAAGCAACCTGCACACACAAGACAAAAAAATGTTGGGGTTGTGTATAGAGGAATGCCACAGTTAGTCCCCTGCTTTGGTGTTTGCACCTCCATGGATAGCCAATATAGCAACGATAGAGAAATGCGATAAATGAATGTATTAAAATGGAAGTACTATGCACTATGCTAAACAACAATATGCTACAAAAATAATATGATAATGCTAAGTAAGTGGAATATGGAACAATATCACCTTCAACCACATGCAATCAAGGAAAATGGGAGAAGGAGTCAACTCGCAAGCTTGTAAATGTCGATGTTATTGCAACAACGAAAGGGTTGAATCCATAAAACACCAACTTGTTGCTTCAATGGAGGTGAGAATGTTCTGAAAATGTTGTGAAGAGAGTGAAGAAAGAGTTCTCCAATGTTTGAATGATCTAGAAGTTGAAGAGAATGAATGAGATAGAAATTTGAAGATGAAAGTGGAGGAAAAGGAGTCATTTGAGGTCGGTCAAGAGCGCAAAAACATTACACTTCATCGCCAATGGAGAGTAATTGTAACGCCTCTGTAGATTCTAGATGTAGGAATCCTATCAGGACAACAACACGCCACGTAGACATCCGCGTGGTGTGCTAGCGTCCCTAACAAAATATCCTTCGTCGACACAAAAAAACAACTGCCAAGTGGATGGGAAGCGAATGAAGGATGTGGAATAGCATCATCATATTTAATTTGTCTATGGTAGGAGGTTCATAAATGTGGAATTTGCAAGGGGTGCAAATTCATGCCATTACATGTTTTAATTGCAATAAATTTGGTCATAAGGATGTGAATTGTAGAAAGGCTTTAGTAAAAAGAAATGATTTTGTAAGCAGAAATGCATTTTCACCTTTCTACAACTTCAACATTATTTGTCACAAATGCAACAACTTTGGACATATTGCTAGAAACTGCATAAGCAATTTTGTGAGTGCTCATGTATCAAATATAGAAGGAGATAAGTTTGAAGGTCATATTAATGAAGTAGATAAATTTTGGAAGAAAAAACCAAAGGAGCAAAGATAAAAGAAAAAACTATGGTGGCTTAGGTTGCTCTACAAGCTCAAAAGGAGAAGAACCTATGGATCATTGACATCGAAAGCTCAAGTCACATGATTGGGGACAAGAGAAAGCTCAAGCACTTCAAGAAGTTCGATGGAGGATTTGTAACTCTTAGAAACAACTTTGTTGCCAAGATTATCGATAACAGTATTTTAAGTCTTGATGGTGAAAAGACAAAAACTCATGATGTTTTGTATGTGAAAGGTTTAAAACACAATCTTAAAAATGTAAGTCAAGTGTGTGATAAGGCTACAAGCTCTCATTTAGTGCTAAAGGTTGTGAAATTAAAAAAATGGTATTAGAGAGCTAGTTGCATAAGGAAGTAGGACTAACAATGATTTATATCATCTTAGTGAGGTAAACTGATAGAATTGTTTTGTAATACAAAGAGAAGAGAGTAGGATATGACATAGAAGATTGGGACACATCAACTTTGATGACCTTGTGAGGATCAATTCAAAAGGAATGGTAAGAGATATGTCAAAGATTCAGAAGCCTCAGTTATGAAGGAAAGAAGACAAGGACCAAATTTCCTACCAAAAAATACTCTACAACAAATCCATTGGATTTGATTCATACTGATCTATGTGGAATAATGAGTACAAAGACTTACACGGTGATAGGAACTTTATGATTCCCATTGATGATTACTCTAGAATGACTTGGATTAATTTTCTAAAGGATAAATCAGAATATTTTGAGAAGTTTAAAGAATTCAAGGCTATGGTTGAGAATGAAACCAAAAGAACTATCAAATGTACGAGATCAAATAGAGGTGGAGAATTCACTTTTGAATAGTATGATGGATTTTGTGAGCTGCATGGGATCCAGAAATAGTTTTCTACTCCTAGAACTCCTCAGTAGAATGGATTTGAGAGGGAAAACTAGACCATATAGGAGATGGCTAAAACTATGTTAAGTCAAGAAAATTTGTCAGATATGTATTGGAGAGAAGCAGTTCAAACCGTAGTATACATTTTGAATAGAGCTCAAATCAGACCAAGGACTTCTTAAACACCATATGAATTGTGGAACAGAAGACTGGCTTCGATTAGACATTGCAGGATATTTGGAAGCAAGTGTTACATCAAAATAGATGAAAATTTGGGTAAGTTTGATTATAGATCTAATGAAGATATCTTTCTTGGTTATTCTATGGTTATCAAGGTCTATAGATGCTATAACAAAATATTGAAAAGGATTATGGAAAGTTTCAATGTGAGTGTTGATGAAACAATATAGTCTACTAATATTTTGGATGTGGAAGATGAGGAAGAACCAATCCAAAATAGTGATGAAGAATCAAAAGTTGATTATGAGAATATTGTCACAAAGACTCTGGCAAGGTATGTTCAGAAGAATCACTATAAAGATCATATTATAGGAGATAAAAATAGTGGAAGTTCAAAACCGGAGAAGGATTGAGAAAGTAAATGAATAGGTAAACTTTGCATTATTATCAAAAAATGAACCAAGTTCCTATGTAGAGGCAAGCAAAGAGAAAGGTTGGCTAGATGCTATGCAAGAAGAATTGACTCAAATCAAGAAAAATCAAAATTGGGAATGAGTTCCAAAACCTAAAAACAAAAATGCCATTAGCACCAAATGGGTCTTTAGAAACAAGTTGAATGAAGATGGAGATGTGATCCAGAACAAGGCCAAACTTGCATGCAAAGGATATGCTTAAGTTGAAGGATTTGATTTTGAAGAGACATTTACTCTGGTAGCAAGGTTGGAAGCAATCATAATGTTTTTGTCTTTATTAACATTCAAAAACTTCAAGGTATATCAGATGGATGTGAAGTTTGCATTTTTGAATGGACAATTAGAAGAAGTCTACATTGAGCAACCAAAAGGATTCTAATGTTCAGATAATATGGATTTCATGTGTAGATTGAAGAAAGCACTTTATGGACTCAAATAGGCTCATAGAGCATGGTACTCCAAATTGGATAGGTATCTGAAACAACAATATTTTTGGAGAGGCGGTGTAGATAGCAATTTATACATAAAAATAAAAGGTGATCAATTGTTGATTGTTGTTGTTTATGTTGATGACATTATCTTTGGAAAAAGAAATGATGCTATGTGCAAAGAGTTTTGGGATGCAATGCAGAGTGAGTTTGAAATGCCAGTCCTTGGTGAATTATCTTTCTTTCTTGGTTTACATATTTTTCGATCATTCAAAGGAATATTCATTTCTTAGAACAAGCATATAAATGAAATGTTAAGTAATTTCAAGATGGAAAAATGCAAACTGGTAAGTACACCTATGGTTATTGGATGTAAGCTGAGCAAGGATGAGGAATATGCTTTGACAAACTAGAACTTCTACAGGTCCATGATTGGTAGTTTTTTGTATGTGATTGCATCCAAACTGGATATAATGCAAGCGGTAGGAATGGTAGCCAGATTCCAAGAAGCACCTAAGGAAACTCATGTCAAAGTTGTGAAGAGGATATTCAAGAATCTGGAGGCTATAATAGATTTTGGTTTGTGGTATCCTAAGAGTGAAAAACTTACTCTGACTGCATACACAAATGCAAATTGGGGAGGAAGCATAGATGACCTAAAGAGCATAAGTAGTGGAGCTTTCTTTCCTGGTGACAATCTTGTATCTATTGGAAAAATGTATCTCAACCTTGCAATTACATAAGGTACTGTTCATTTGATGACAACCAAGGGGACACGAGTGGGATCCCCCCACCTACGAGGGATCCAGGGGGATAATCCCCTTGGATAGACCATTCATCATTATGTCTCATATCTAACAGTAGATATTTTTGTTGGCTTGAATTTCCCTAGAAGGAAACCCTATTTTATGAGGGAATTGTATTACGGTTATGTATTGCGATGTATTCTGAGAGTGTAATAGTGGTTGTATTATCTCTAGATCTCTAGTTGGTGAGACTCCTGTGAAAAGCTTACTCTGCAAGTATATTGTAATCTTTTTGATTTCTAAATAATACATTGGGTGGATTTTGGAGTGTGAGGTTTTTTCTCCCAAAAGGGTTTTCCCCATGTAAATCATTGTGTTGTGGTATGCATGATATTTGTGTTTATTTATGCTTAAGTTTTTGTAATTGCTAAAGATCTGTAAAAATTTTGCATTATTCTCTTCTCAAGATTAGTGTAGGAAGTTATTCTGATACCTTAGCTTCCTTACAAGTAGTATCAAAGCCTAATCACCTTTGGTTTTAGTTGTGGGTTGTTGGGTTTTTGGAACTAATCCATATTTGAGTGGGAGCTTGTGCAGAAGATACTTTGTGATCTTGTTGCAGGAATTATCAGATGGAAAGTTCATCAGGGGGAATACAAGTGGATTAATTTTTTGGAAATAATTTTGAAATGTGGAAGTTGAAGATGGAGGATCTGTTAATAGATTGAGATCTGTGGGATGTTGTTGATGAGAATGTTTCAAGGCCTGCGGATCCTAATTAGGCTACTCAATATGATTTTGTGGACTATATAGCTAAGGTTCTAATCAAATTATGCTTGGTAGACTCTATTTTAATCAATGTCCATGAAGAGACCTCTACACAAAAACTATGGAAGAAGCTTGGTGAGATGTATCAAGCCAAATATTTAGTGAACAAGATTTTTATGACGAAGAAATTATATTCCTTGAGAATGGAAGAGGGTGGACGAATTACAGACCACCTGGAAGCATTCAATATGTTGGTGGATCAATTAGAATCAGTTGGTGTCAAAATGGATGAGGAGGAGATATGTCAGATCTTGCTTTGTTCTTTTCCTCATTCGTCGGATTCTCTTGTTATGGCTATTGGGAGTTCTTCTATTATATTGAAGACTGAAGATGTGGTGGGTTATTTTCTTTCTGAAGAGATGAGGAGGGAAGGTATCCATTAGTGCCAAGGAAGCCCAAAATGTTCATGGAAGACCTAAGGAAAATGGAAAGAAGAATGAGAAGCGTCAAAAATCCAATTCCAAGGGGAGATTTAAGTCTCCTAGAAAGTCCAAAGTTACTTGCTAGAACTGTGGTAAGCCTGGACATGTTCATAAGGACTGCAAAGAAGAAAAGAAGAAGAAAAAAAGAAATTTGATTATGATTCTGAGTTCGAGAAGGAAGATAGTGATGCATTCATTGCAGCTTTGGCAACTCATGTAGGTAATGATGCATGGTTAATTGACTTAGGTCCATCTTTGCATATGACCTTTAATAGAGATTAGTTTTTTGAATATGAAGAATTTGGAGGTAAGGTGTACTTGGGTGATGATTCTTATTTAAACATTGTTAGTCATGGTAAAGTTAAAATCAGGTTTCTTGATGGTAGAATAAAAAGGATTAATGGTGTGTTGCATATCCCTGGTTTAGTATGAAATTTTTTATCTGTGAGAAAACTAATAGATGCAAGTGTGCAGGTAGTATTTTCTGATGCAGGATGCAAGATGGTCATAGGTGCTATGGTGATTGCTAGAGGTGTCAAATATGGCACATTGTATAAGCTTGATGTATGCACTGTTGAGTGCAATATTACTTCTATGAAAAGCAAGTATGTGGAAGAAGTGAGGGTTTCACCTTTAGTAGATGGTCATGGCTTTTGGGTACCCAATGGTGCTCTTTCTTTTGAATCAAAGTTACCTACAAAGAAAACTATATTGTGACACTAAAGACTTGGCCACATTGGGGAAAAGGGTCTGAGGACCTTGAAAAATAAAAACCTTGTTGAAAGTCTATCTAATTGTAATATTGAATTTGATTTCTATGAGCATTACATTTATGGAAAACAAAATCGCATTCAGTTTTACTCGAGTTCTCATAAATTTTGTGGTGTATTGGATCTTATTCATTCTGATGTGTTTGGTCCTATAGATGTTCCTTTAATTGGTAAATCCACATATTATGTTTCATTTATTGATGATTACAGTAGAAGGACATGGGTATATTTTTTAAAGAGTAAATCTAGAGTTTTCAGTCGACTTAAAGAATTTAAAGTGATGGTTGAGTTACAGACTGGAAAGAAAATAAAATGTTTGAGGACTGATAATGGCAGTGAACTTTTCTCTAA